>JAGGAR010000032.1:0-49245 GCA_017657315.1 Termitomyces sp. K1Ag | reverse complement strand
GTAGAGAGGGTTCAACATTACTTTTAAGGCAGATGCTGTGCATGGCGTATCAATCATCTAGCAAATCCTGTTCTCGGAGATGGGACTCACTGATATCTGCCGATATCGATAAGGATCGCCGGTGGGAATGCTTGATATCGAAGACGATGGCGGAAGCACTCTAGCGCTGCAGGTGGCGATGAGCCAGCTTTGAGCCCATAGCGGTGCTGAATTGGCATTCCGCCCAAACACCGTCGGGTCTCGGAGTGGTTATCCTTCATAAATACCATAACAATTTCTCAAGTTCAACTAGGTGTGAGTTACATCATATATATACAAACTCGAAGAGTCTCAAAAATTGCATTACGTGTGATTGTGGCGTCATGCTCGTCAGGCGTAGTACTTCTGGAAATACAGAACTTCAGAATCCTAGTGCTGTTTCATATATCGATGTCTTGATCCCAGAATGGCATTACTTCAAATATTGCTTTGACTTTCGCGACCTCCGATGGCCAACGCTGAAGTCGATCAGGGTATTCTGCTATAAAAACCAGATTAACAGCTAGGAATAGTTTGAAAGCTGGAATGAACAAACGTTTACGGCCACTGAATTGCCAGATTAAAGTATCATAATCATCGAACCCCGGCGTCCACTCCGTTCCATCAGGCAGCTGTGTTCTTCGTAACTCGCGATCCTTAAGCCAATCATCAACATATTGGAGATCTGCTTCCTTCACTCCTACTGCAGCCCAATTGCGAAGGATCGTTTGCACATCAGGATGTTTTGCATCATTTGACTTCGAAAACACCGTCCATCCACCACCTTTCTCCACCAGATCAACGAAAATTGGACAAATCTCTTTATGAGGATATTGTGGATTGTTCCAATCCTGCTTCTGGCATTGGCGGCTGCAATAACCCACGATTTTGCATCGACCACAACGCTGGAAGTTCCTGCCGACGCTCTGTATCGTGTTTTCGCAATTGAGGCCTGAACATCGTGTATCTGACCTATACCATTTAATGACGAAATTCGCAGTTTCAGGAAGCGACCTCCTAGAAGCGGGAGGGGGGAAGCGAATCTTATCAAGAGTGACCATTTCGGGATGTAGAGGAATGAGTGGTCGAGGGGGTAAGTGCATGTGGTAAAATCTGTATAGATGTTGTCCCCAGTAAATGAGCACACGATGCTGATTTAATGACTGCTTTGGAAATCGCGGATCGGTCGTGACGTGAACCAAAAGTGCACATAACTGGCAAAATTTCGTCTCTGATCCTCGTACCAAAGCAGTGCTCAAGTCTACTTTCTGATCCCTGACCTCTGCAATAAAGAGCTCGATCATATCAATCTGCCTTTCGAAAACGTCTGCTGCATGCTGTCCTCGCAAAGAGTCACGCTCATTCGATTTGAAGTAGACTAGATAACGATCAAACAGACTTCTTCCGGCTTCAACGAGTCGGCCGGTGACCGACTGGGATACGAGACTCGGGATGAGGAGTCCTCGACAGAGACGTAACACGTGTCCCAATACCGCGAAGGCGGTAGTATCATCGATCATCTTCTCCCATTGTAGCATGGCAGTAACGAAGGTTTCGGCCCCAAGTGGAATAAGGTCTGATGGAGATGCAGGCCATGTAGAAAGGCCCTTCGCTACTGACTTTACCCCAGCACTGGGTAAAGCACGAAGGAGTAGCGAGAAAATATAGCGAATGAAAGCCGATCCTATCATGCTGGGATGCATGGCTTCTAGTTCAAGTAGGTTCTCTCCAATAAGGTCATCCCCAGCATTGTCCCCCACGCGATGAAGCTCCTTAATGTGTGTGTCTGTCACATGGCATTTACACACAGCAAGCCGGACCAAGAGACGCTCCATCTGTTTATTAGTCCTTTTCGTGGTGATAAAAAGGATTAACGCGTTCCAAACGTCATGATTGTCCGCCAGAATACTGTTATTGTTACGTTTGGACGCACCAGAATGGGACTTCGCCTGTGTGTTTGCAATGCCTCGCACCGGAAAAATTTTTTCCAGGCAACCTATGAGGCAAGAAGCACATAGTCGTGGGTCGTGTGGGTCGCGAATCGCGGCAAGCAGGAGCTGGGATGGGGTACTCATCCTCGATTGTGGTGGGAAGAGTGGAGTTAAAAAGTTCTTGAGAATGTTATTGGCTGGCTGGGGACACGTGTGTGTATGATCTATGTACGGTCACGTCTAAACCTTCGTGGTTCCGAGATGTGCAGTGTCTTGCATCGATGAGAAAACTCTAAGCGTTGGAGGGATGTCAGGCTATAGCTAAAAAGACGCATCGCAGCATAAATTCGAGACATTCTTTCACATGGAATACAACACTCATTTTACTTCGCAACCTCCAAGAAACACTTCCCAGCTTCTGAGCGTTGAATGTTTTCTTCAAAGCTTTGACAGAGCCAAACCTCGCTCAACAGCGGGCTTGGGAGGATTGCTCTCGAGCTTGCCGCCTTCCGCATCGCAGGATCGAACTTCCAGAAGAGGGAGAGTTATCAATGGGACCTGGCCAATGTTGTATGAGTGCTATCGACACATACAAGTGATGCACGTACCATCGCCATTAAATTTTAGCGCAGCCTGGAGCGTGATTTCCTCCTTGGTCGATTCCGCCTCCCCATACCCCTCTTCCACGGCAATAGAGTCCAATTAAATATGTCTGGTGATGCTTGGTATGGATGTAGAGCTATAATTTTGGCCGAGATAAAACGCTCCAAAGCCTGTATGTTGGCGGTCAGTTGGTACCATAAAATTTGACAAAATTGCTTCAATTCACTCACATTACAGGCATAAGGCCGATCTGGGAGCGTGTGCAACAGGAGCGCGTGCGGAAAATCAATTATAGGACGAGCAGGAGAAAGACAGCATGATGACAATTGCAAGGAACGAGTTAGTGGCTCAGTCAACGTCGGTCTCGATGCGCTCGTCAATCGGGAGTCGGAACTGCCTCGGAACGATAATTTGTTGTGTCGCGGTTACCAGCTGCAGCCTGCCCACTTTAGGTGTGGGCTAGACCTTGATGACACTTATCCGAGTCAGATGCGAAGGGGGTCAGCGGAGTTGGAGATATGACAGTTGCCACAATCATGTAGCCTGTTTTCGATCATCAAGGTCTGTTTTGGAGACTACTGTTTTCGTAACTTATCACTTCGCTCGCATTCCTCTGCTTGGTTTCGACACTTGAAAACATGAATACTGAGTTTGAAAGCATCATGCCTGCTCTCTGGTGGGCCTGGGACCCATGTACATTACCCCAGTCTGCAAAAATCCTTGCTATTGTTCGATTGCTCCGAGAAATGTACCTGTCTCCAATAGACTTTTTACTGCTGATGATTGGCCCGGATCCGGCATATGCATTAATGCGAACTGGTTTCTATCAGAGTCAGGCCATTGAACGCTTCCCTTCACTGTGTCTTCTATGATAGCAAGGGGAAAGATAAGGCCAAGAAATGGATGCGGCATCACGCTCTCAATCTAGTATTACGTGAAGTCGAGAAAGAGATGAACAATCACAAGGCAGTTCTTCATTAAAATTCACGAAATAACACCAAAATTCCTTATGGGATTTGATCTGATAACTCGGATCCTTGAACGTGATTCTCCCTGGCTGCGTAAAATTCTTCTTAAGGTGTCCCGCAAGAACACTGAAGACAGTTGGACCAGTGAGCTCAGTTCAATGAATACCAGACTTATCTAACAACTCCATTTCAGTTCTGCTTCCTTGTTGCAGTGCAGATTGCAAAAATGCGATCAAACAACAGTCGTCGTGGTACAATTTCTTCTTGCTGAGTTGTGGTGCTCCTCGAAAAATAAAATCCAACCTGAAGAATAGCTCAAGTAGAAGTTGATGTTCACGTGCAGATAGGGCATCCAGAAAGGTAGAAGATTGACTAGAGACTCAGAGAGCTCTTCGTGCATTCAATGACATTGGTCGATTTTCCGAGAACAGCGCACGAGGCATGGCTGTAGATGGTGTCCGCAGTTGAGGAAAGGGCTCGACTTCATGTCAAGCAAGAGCTAACTTCAAGAGCCTTCAGAATGGAGATGTTAAAACGAGTTTATGTCATTTCGGCAACCCCGGCACCTGTCATATTTCTAACTCCGAAGGCGCCCTGACTAGCCGGCGCCTAATTTAAGGTCCCGGCTCGGAAACTTGAAGAACATGTGAAAGTCCTGGAACTTTGACCACATGTATACATACAGCCTGAATCTTCCGAACTAATACTAGTGGGTCTAAGAGGGTCTAAGATGTACTCGCCTGATCTTCTTTTATCTTTGACAGTGCTTGACAGTGTCCTTACATGGGCAACTCCCTGCAACACACGTCTGGCATGAGAATAGGAATATATATGCATGAGGTTTGGAGTTCTTGTGGTATTCCCTCTTCAGTTACGCTGTTCACGCCCGAAGCATGCTGTCGAGTACCAGCCAATTGACTGTTGCAGCTACTAGTATCATTCTCATTGCACTTGGGACCCTGTATGCTTGGCGCTCCTCCTCCAAGGTTTGCCGCATCTTACCTCCGGGCCCTCCTGGAATTCCGCTCCTTGGAAATATCCTCCAAGTTCCCAGAAAGGTGCGCTTTTCAGTCTCGTTCATCCCTTATTTCAGATCACAGAATCTCAACGGGACTGTAATGCTCGGCAGCACCTTGCGACCTATTTTAGAAATCTCCTCGAACAGTATGGGAGTCTCGTATCACTGAACTTGGCTGGCTCTGTAAGATCTCATTTTCTCTCCAATATCAGAATTATCATTAATGGATCGTCTTGGTAGACCGTTATCTTGATTGGTGACATGGAAGTGGCTAGAACATTGCTTGAAAAGCACTCAGCCAAGCATTCGTCGCGACCAAGTCAGCATTATTGGGTAGGTCATAACTACATTCTTTCCGAGTTTCTGATAATTAGTGATCTCAGCGCAATCACATTGATCCTGTGAATGATCTTTGGGGTATGAGCGAGGAGCGCTGCGAGACGCGCTTGATAGGCCGCAGACTCACAAATAACATCATGTCTGTCGTACGAAATGGGAAGACAGAGCTGCTTCAAGAATTTGAAGCTGTTCTCAACGTCCAGCATCTGCTCGATGATAGGGGGGAAAATTGGTTCCACCACATCGAGAGGTAGTTTGTTTGTATCTGCGGAAGGTTATTTCACGTATTTGTTGAGTTTCACAGAGTTGGATACAGCACCGTACTTACAGCATCGTTTGGCTTTCACTGTCCAACAGGTTATGAATCGGAAGTCAAAGAACTCTCTGCTGTGAGCGTGAACCGGTTCGTTTCTGTGGGGTGCCGTGATAATTACTCCTAAGCAGATCCTCGCTGATCTAGTTTACCTCGCAATGCCTACCGCCAGTATCACTAACTTCTTCCCCTTCCTGGACTTGATACCCGGTCCAATGCCATGGCGGATTCGTGCACGGTCATTTCGGGAACGAAATGATGCACTCTACAAGAAACTTGTGGATCATGCTATGAGACGCAATGCGGCTGGTATGGACACGTATGTCTCTTGGCTCTCGATCAAATTTGTCATCCTTTATTGACAAATTATTTGACCTACAGATGGGCTGCTACTTTTGTGAGTGAAGACAAACCTGAAGGAGATCAGCGTCGCCTGATCGGACAATTTGCGGGGGTGAACAATACTTATTTCATCATAACATATCTTGTGTAACTGATCAAGACTGTAGGGTGCCATTGAAACAGTAAATGCTTTGTAGACGTTCTTTAATGCCCTTGTTTCTTACATGATGTCAGACTACAACATCCCTCCAGACCTTTGTCCTTGCTTGCATTTGTTATCCTGACTGGATTGCTAGAGCACAAAAGGAGATCGACATTGTTGTCGGGCATGATCGTTTGCCGTCCTTTAAGGACCGACCTTTCCTTCCCTATATAGAGGCTATTGTTCGGGGTGCGTTCTTTTAATTCCGTTGCTTCAATACCTTGAGCAATGTAACCTTACGTCGAGGTTTATACAGAAACTCTCCGTTGGCGCCCCGCAGGCATGATCAACGCATCTCGATTGCATGTTGAAACTAACCTTGGAAATGTAGCCCGGATTGGTGTCCCCCATTTATCAACTGTCGAGGACACGATTGAACATAATGGACAAGAGTATTACATTCCCAAGGGCAGCCTCATCTTTGCAGTTACATTGTAAGTAAACTCATCACTTGCTTTCAACGTTGTCTAAGCAAAATTTATCAGAGCAATCGAGCACGACCAGTCAAAGTTCGAGGATCACGACCGATTCATGCCTGAACGCTTTCTTGACTCTGAAGGTAAACTGAAGCCAGATTATGAGACAAGTGCCTTTGGCTTTGGCCGACGCGGTTAGCATCTCATCTCAAATTGATCCAGCACGAGTTGCTCATTAGCCTTACAGTATGTCCGGGTATTCCGTTCGCAGAGCGATCGCTGTGGATAAATATTGTCACAATGTTGTGGACATTTCATATCCGTGCTTCCGATGAAGTTGGATTCTAAGACTGGTCTACCGTTCCAATATTGTGACAATGATGCAGCATTTAGCGGAGGTGTAGGTAACTTTTCTCTTGTTCAATATCCATGCTGATTACGGTGCTGATTACATAGATGACTAACTCACCAATCAAATTTCCAGCTATCTTTGAACCTCGCTCCCCGCAGCGAGTGGAGGTGGCCAGGAGGGAATGGGCAGAATTTGAGAAGGACCTGACCGTCCTGATGCCCGGGACTACATAAACAGGTTTTACGACGTCTTTTCCTTCTATTGCCATAGTCGATGGGCAGTGTTATGCAGAAGGATCAATACCTCCTTGACGCACGTCCTCTCTTTCCCCTCCGAGAAAAGCATGTATCAGTACGTTCAGTAGCTTTAAATTGATTCTATCAATTCACTTGATCACTTGAGCGCCCTCAACCAAAAAGGAGAAATAGATAGCCTACCCCGAGTCATGTATCTGCGAGGGTTAAATCGGTAAATGCTCACCAAGAGTGTGATCATGTAGATTTGAATGCGTCGGGAAGAGCACTCGGAAAGAAAGTCAGTCCTTGGTCGTTGAAGACAACGTTAACAGTACAACTTGAAGATCGATCAGAACGCAAGTCACACCGACTCCGAGTCTGATGCCGTCATCTAGATATCTTCACCAGTTCTGACGCCACCACCGTAGCACTGTCAAAGGAGAATTAGAGAGAAAGCCTTAGAGAGAGCTTGATAAAAAGGGAATTGCTCTGCATAAGCCACTTAACCTCATCCCTGGCAAAACGGTAATTGGACTTCTGGGTCCAAGCTTCATCCAATTTCTCGTGCTGACAGAATTTAGCCTAAGAGACCCATCCGCAAGCACGGTGACGCAGGACAGGGTAACGCTTCGTAAAGCCGGATCAATTGCTGGAATCTCATATGGATTGGTCAAGGTACCTCTCATGCAAGCGCTGAAAGAAATATAGATCTCGGTATGGAGTCTCCGAGTCGGATTGTTACCCTTTATGGATTATGGACTTCGTGAGTTCCGTCCAACGCGGCAACTGCTAGGACGCTGAATCAAGTGATCGCCAGAGAAGTTCAGGGGATTGAGGCCGCCGGTCGATGCGGGATCTCCTGGTAGATCAGGGATCTTCAGCGATCTATTTTGGGAATGAAAGGAAGAACCTCTTGGGAGTCAGGTCCAATTTCTATTCCCATCGTTACGAAAATCCCCTAACGATCCATCAATAAGCGCAGTGTCCTACTCGCGTGATATTAGAGCATGCATAGTACCTACCTGTAAGAGCTTGATCTTCGAGCTTGCACAGCTCTAAACACTCAAGACCTCGGCATGGAAAGGACTGTCAGCAACATTGCACAGACTTCAAATTTTGAACTGGCACATTCACCAGAAACTCCGCGTTTACGTCGACATGGTGCGCCTGCAGGTTTGCCTTCCCATATTTACGGAGTTTGTACTAGCGCTCACCGAAATGCATATGCATCCAAAGGACCTTGGCCATGGAAAGACTTCAGTGACCTTCGCCCCGAGCTGCAGTCGTCTGCGATTGATTCATCTCAGCTTACAACTGATGCTCGAAACGAGTGGAAAAACTACCCGCGGTCACTGGTGAACTCGGGATTGTGCCTCGTTCTTACACAGTGAGGTAACTTATGAGCTACCTTTCAGTTTCCAAATTGGACAAGCTCGCAAGTCGAACGAAGCAAGATTGCAGAAGCAATTCGTTATGATCCAATAGAATGTGTGGTTCATTACGCAGATATTAGCACCAGTAGTTCGATGTTCATGTCTGAAGAGACATTGATCAAACGCGGAGACGAAGATGCATTTCTCAAAGTCGTTCAAGCGCCTCGCCCAGTTGGCGTTACGATTAGAGCACTGTTTCTCATTAAACCATCGGGACCTGTGCTTCAGATTCTCGGAACAATGTAAGGGTCTTTCTTTCAAATTTGAAAGGATGGCCATATAACATACTTTTGCTCTCTTAGGTATAAGATCGAGCCTTTCTTTTTCTCATCTTCACTGAATTGGATACCTACTCAATATCAAGAGAGGATTCCCAAAAGCAATGGAGATCGTGAGTGAGCGGCATCTTAGTGGATTGGACGTTGATTCGAGGATTTACCCACCTAGGTATTACTATAATACTGCCATTTGTCAGCGTTGTGAGCGACCGTAAGTTGTCTTTCTTCTGTCAATAGGCTCGAACATAGATGCATCTTTGCACAAGACACCCACGATGGTAATCGAGGAAGTGTTCTCCCTGTTTCCGATCAAGAAGGTTGGTTAAATACTTTTCGTTTGCATGGCGCTAACTTTCGAACAGATTTGATCCTTGTCCATGAAATTCTGGCTGTCCATATGATCTGCTCGTCAAGCGACAACACAATAATCACTTTCCATCCCAACAATAACAGATCCACTGCATCATTACACTTGCGATCCCGTGTTATGGATGCCGGCTCATCTGTCTATTGGTCAAACATTTTGAAGGCGACGCACGATCCCACATTTGTTCTACTCATCTACTTGTGGTACGCAATGTACGCCTGGGATCAAGCCTTAGAGCAGCTATACGTTTACATATCCAAACTTGTACGCCACAAGCATCCTTCTGGCTCGCCACTTCAACTGAAATTAATTAACAGGAGCGACACACAACCAGCAAACTAGATACCGAACCTTCACAAACTCTACATAACATTCACGCTCACCTCCTCAGCTATGCTTCCATGCTTCGAGACTTCAAGAAATCTGTTGAATTTATTCTGGAGACATCAGGTACTACTGCGAAGTACAAAGAGGAAGAACAGCTCATGATGCGCAGGGAGTGCAGTCATTTGATATCAGAGATTGAGAGGCTTGACTTGGAAAGAACGATGCATACAGAGCGACTGAAAAACGTCATTAATCTTGTAGGTTCGGCTCCTCTACGTTTCAGATATGTGCACAGGATTAATATTGTGGCCCCTACTCTAGCTTTTCATCAGTGTTAACCTCAACGATAGCGAACAGATGCGGAGGTTGACGCAAATCGCTGTTCGGGACAGGTTCGTATATAAACCATGAAACCTTAGTTTAAACCTGTGCTCACCTATTCACAAGTCGTACCATGAAGCAAGTATCAATCTTGACTATGATATTTCTTCCCGCTTCGTTTGCAGCGGTGCGTTCATCGTTCTTGTTTCTTCATATCCCGGTAATAGTAATCCGTTCTGAAGTCAGCATTTGGGATGAACATCACGGCTCTCTCCGCGAGTCCTGACATCAAAGGGAACTTGAAACACTATGTCGAGATAACTATTCCATTGACTCTCCTTACGATCTGGTTCATCGTTGCTTCGCAAGCAGATGCTCCGCTTGGTTCGCGAGGCTGGAAAAGATTAGCCTGGCCATATACTATCCTGAAGAGAATCCTGGTATCTGAAACAGTCCTCGATATCACCTTGAATGATTTAGGAGAGGACTCTTTGCGGGTTGCTGGAGTATAAATCGTTGGGGCAGGGCTTTGAGTTACCGCGTGGGGTTCAAGGGGAACATTCAGAGTCCAGGATGTGTACGAAAGGCATGTCAATTCCTGTGGATAAGTTCGGTAACGATGACACTCGAAATATCGTAACACCAATAACTTAAGGTACCCTGAAAGATGAAGAACATTAAAGCAGAAAAAAACCAGTGAGAGGGCGCAACTGTTTGTTGAAGCGGTCGGTCGGTCGTGGACACATGGTCCATTGAACTACATAATGCCGGTCGTTAACAATGCACCACAGTGACAGGAGACTTGTTCCTCCATAGATAGGCTACCCTTTCGATGCCACCAGCTCCGTAAGGGTCACGGTTAAGGTCTAATTCATCGGACTATGCTGACTTGGCCCCCTAACGTCCCTAAGCCACTTCTTACTGAGCAAAAGTTCGCTCGACGGGAAATTGCATGTCGGACCTTGCTTTTTGTTCAGCGCTCAGCCTTCGGGGTTGACGTCAATCAAAGATTCAAGAAGCTGGCTAATAGAATCACGTAGCCGCTCGAGCAGGAATCACGTAGAGTATCAAGCGTTTTTCTTGGTGCCAGTTTCGACGATATAGATTGCAAGGCGCAGCATACGGAGTCTACAGATCTGAAAGAAGGATATGTTTCAAGTAGTGGTTGCCAGAGGGAACATGTTATGCCAAGAGCCGTGACGTAGACTAGCGCCACGGTTATTTCCGCGTCACAGTCACTTCCAAGTCACACTGAACATGAAAAACCCAAAAAACAACCAAAAAAACAAAGACTCGACAAAGCGCCTCCAGAGCAATCTGCTCGGTAAGAGGCGGGTTAGGGACGCTACAGGGGCAAGGCAGCGTAGTCCCGTTATTGATGAATTCCGACCGACCACTTCAACAAACAGTTGCGCCCCCTCGCTGGTTTTTTTCTGCTTTCATTCGCTAGACAAGCCTCAAGGTTCTTCCTTCTTTTAGAATAACTATGTACACGCATCAACTCTCCTTCCCGTCATTTTGTGAACCGGGAACGACCGAGGAGCCCGAGAGCAAATCGCCATGATACATAACCAGCGTCAAACGTCATCCAGGTCGTGTTCGCCATCAAGAGGTCAACGCATAGCACCTCAGTCTACATCTCTTGCGTCGAATCGTCGATCCTGCGATCGGGATGGCTCGTCTTCCAATCCTGAAAAGAACTCGTCCACTCGCCAATGGAACGCCGTTGAGGGACTCAGCCGTAAAGCGAACGTGGATTCTTCTTCCCATCGCGGCCTAATAAGTTTAAGCCAGGAGAGATAACATACGCCCCGGTAGGCGCATAAAGACATCTGGGACCCCTCTGCCGACAATGGATTCTTCGGAGCAAACCTCTATTCTTCCTCATCTCCTGCCACTAGTGTTCTTTCCAAGGCTCCACATCGTGAGCTTTGCACTAGTTCCTGGGCTCGGATTTTCAATACAATATCTTTCGCAGATGACTCAGGATTGTCTTGCCACCTGGCCGCTCCGCAGTCTCGATCCAAAAGGACCCCCGACTCATGATAGGGCAGCTCCTCCAGTTGAACTGATGCTTACATTGCAGTTTTTCCGAGAGAACAACCTGATTTCTGCTCTGATTGCTGGCTTCCATGCTGGCCTCGAACGCTCAACACTAGAGCTATATATTCTGCCACAGCCTATTTCCATTCTACGCATAATGTACATTAGAGCAGCACATATCACGATCCATAAAGTAACTCGTCATGGTCATGATCAGCACTGTAAATTTCATCGAAGATCAATACATGGAGACTATTTTGAATGAGTAGGTCGTAGAGGTTGGGATTGTATTAAGAAGTCATACACGTAAACATGTATTTCATTTGATCGAAAATTGAAAAGAATTGAATGACAATACACTCAATGGACGCGGTGACCGTGCACGTTCTGAGGAAGACCATGACAAGCGGGACGATCCACTACTTCGCCGAGTCTTGGGCGACTCCAAATTCTGCACATATTGCCTATCATATGGCTGCCCAAACACCTTCACGCCCCACTCGTGTGCTAGGAGGCTGGTTGGCAGACCGTCAGCACTAGCAAGTATCTCGTATCGCCCAAATTGTTTGATGCGACCGGAACTATGAGTCAGCCATGATTCGTCGGTGTAGCGGAGGGTGAATTGTTGAATGTGCGGGTTGTCGCGCGCTATGCGTACAGCGGTATGGCTCATGTCTTCGTCGCTTGACTTGTAGACTTTTGTTAGAGAAAATGAATGTAATCGCGGAGATCGGCAAAGGGCTGCCGAGAAGTCTTTCTGTGAGTAGAAGCACATTGGTGAGTTGTCAAGCAAGAAACGGCGAAAAGACTGACAAGGTGAAATGAGGGTCGGGTGAAACAGAAGACTTCGAAGTGAAGGAGAGAAGGGCAGCATTCAAGTAGGTTTCGGAAGATATTACTATCATCCTGGATGGTATTTCGATTTGCGAATGTGAGGTCAATCCAGAGTGTTAATGATAACAAGGATGGCATAGCTCTCAGTAGCGCGTAAGTCCGAGGAAATGCAGACAAACAATGATGAAGGGTCGTGATACTCAGATGTTGAATATTTTCGGGATGAGGTAGGCATCGTAGATACCTAGATGGTCCAGAGAAAGAGCTCATGTTGGGAAGTGAAGCGAAAGGTAATGAGAGGCTAAATGGAAACCCGCCTCCCCCTGGTTGTAAGAACGAAACTTCTTGCAAACGAGGATGCGCAATAAGGAACTGATCCAGTGTGGAGTTTGGTCCAGCTCTTTCATCGTGATTAGGAGGCTGAAGCCGCATGTCTCCTAAGGTGAGCTTTCGCAGCCGAGGCCACCGGCCAGCGGTTACGTGACGAGTGTCAAAGATACGAGGAGAAGGCGCAGAACCTCCGATCGTCAGTTCTTGAAGTTTCGGGCAATGCTCGAGAAGCATTTGCCAGCATCGGCGTGGTAGTTTTTCGGGGGTAGGGTGTTCGTCTAGGGTCATGAGATCGTAATTAATTGCCACCGCCGCGTGGAGGTACTTTGAGTAATACGAACCTAATAACCATTCAAGTGAGTCTGACTTGACTGAAAGGGTGAAGCTCTTAAGGTCGCGGAAGTCAAAAAGCTAAGTGTTACATTAGGGAAGAACCGGGAAGGTTAATGCAAGGGAACGTACGGCGTCGGTGTTTCGGATTGGGAGATAACCGACGCCGGTGCCAACAGACTTGAGTAATGGACAACTGGACTCGTCGTTAGGTTGTCAGTGTGAAAGCGACAGCCTGAATCCGAAGGGCATACAATTGTCGTAGAGCAAGCCATAGCTTGTCGTTCGGCATCTCCAAACCATCCCAGTAGAACGACCGCAACAATGGCATGCGAATTACCATGGTTGCAAGGAGACCTGCTACGAAGTCCTCATCCAGATAGTCGCCCTGTGGTGTTCGTTCCACGTTGTTCGGGCGTACGGTCAGTACTCGAATGTGATGCGTGAGTTTCGGGGAGTGCGAAAACGCCTCCAGCGTGACTTTGCAATGTCGGTTAGTTGTGAGCTCTACTGTGGCGTATAACCTCGGAATCAGCACTTTGCGGGCATTTTGGCACTATGAAACCGTCTATGAGAATGATTTCTGTCATTCATGTTTGACTTACAGTGAGACTAATGCTCAGAACGTCCCTCAGAGACGGAGTATGATGTCCCACGTTCCTGATGACCTCTGTGGGAATCGTGCAACGATGGCTTTCGGGCAGGCTACGTGGTATCGAGGTCTTGACCGAGAACATTCGTTTAATGCGAGGTATGGGCGATTTCGGGCGCGGCCATGAGCGCGTTCTTACGGGTCCCTCAACGGAGGCCATGGGCGCTGAAAAAGGTGTAGTTGGCTCGCTACAACGTTGATCACTAAACGTCTTTAAGGGTTAGGACTGTGGGTAAACGTGCCGTAAGTAACTGGAAGAAGCTGAAGATGACGAAAGTTCTTGATATCGCCCAAATCCAGTAGGTGACGTGCCTCGAGGTGCTTCATGTTGCTTCATGTTGCAGGCACACACACGTTGAAGTGCACGAGTGTCGTGTTTTCATTTAATTTGAACTTAGTAGCCAAGCTCGCATGAAACGGGTGTGAAGTATCAGTGCTTCCCGATTGTGCGGGTGAGAACGTGATGATGAGAGTTAGAGTTTGGTAGGCCCCCTCTTGATCTTATCACTTCCAAGTATGCTACACGCCACATTTAATTACCTACATCCCACAACGTCTAGAGGGATCGTCGTCAAGTGCCCTTGAATCTGGCGATGCATCACAGTTGCAAGCGGTTGGGGATCGTCACGGATTTTGTCCTATTCTGTCAAGCTTCAATCTGGTCTTGATGACAGAAGGAATGTAGTGTGTTTTACAGGCGTACGTACTTACTGCGTTACTGCCCCTGAGGTGAGGCGATGCGTAACAAACTCATACTTTCCGCTCATGGGAGAATATCTGAGAATATATATTGCCGGCAAGTTTATTCTGATTGCCGTACGGAGAATTCCGATCGTCGTTGTTATGGAAGTTCATCTGCTACAAACTCTTTCACTTGTATCATATTCACCACACTTTGCACGGACACCTCGTCAACGCCTGGAGCACGCCATACCCATACCCTTGCATTCTACTCACGATAATTCTTTTTTTCTTGTTTTCAATTCTGTAGACCAATGAGGACCTGGACGTACTTCGAAGAGGCACGTAAATTGAACTCGGGTATTCTCCGTCGACTGACGTCGTTGGCCTAAACCATTCAAACCTTGAATGAACGCTCAGGACTCCTACCGCCTTCCAGAAGGTATGAAGCGCATCGGGTACGATGCAGATACACAAGTATATACCTTTCAGGATCGTGACGGCAAGTTGTACAAAGGGGAACCTGGTGCTGATTATGGCGTTCTTACTCCTGTGGAACGTCTTTCTATCGGGTCGATTCGAGCCGGAGCTTTTGACTCTGGTAAGCTCTAAAGTTTCTCCTCTGCTTAAACTTTATCCGACTTTGACACCTTATCCTAGGCGAACTGCGAAATAGCTCATCCGTCAGCCCAGGCAGCGTCCCTTCAACCTTCCAAGACATGCTTCCTGCCACATCTATTACTTCCACGAAAGCCCCAGTCGACAAGCCTTTCCTTTCACCCACATCGTTAACATCATCACCTGAAGAGGGACGTTCTGCTGCTCGCTCCAGGTTTGTCGAGGCAGTCCGTAAATCCGCTGTCCCAAAGGTGCAGGGAGTTGTCCATGAGCTGCGTCGATCTATGACTACGGCTCGTTCAAAAGGCCACACTGCTGCGGATAGGGAGAATCTCCTTCCTCCGGGATCTAGCGGTCTCAGCCGAAGCAGGTCCGTGACTGACAACAGATCAGACCGCTCTGCCGAAGACAATGAGAGAGTTCTTCATCGGGGTTCTCGTGATCTCAACCGAAGTGATTCTCTGGCTACCACCCGTTCAGGCGTATCCACTGACACAGCCATATCGGTCAAACAATGATCGAAGAGGTATCCTATCCGACCACATCCTCTTATCCGCTCTGCATGTTTCTGCCGATGGTTTCTCGTAGTCAACAATCAAATCCAGACCAACGTATACTGAACTCCAGATCGATTTCTACGTTCTGGCAGTGGTATTCCTCAAGGGGTGGACAACGTCGTATCTTTGATGGTCACTTGGATATGTGATAAGATGATATCTCTGGGATGATACTGTACTCCTAGAATTTTCTTGGTCTACTCCACCTTCATAGTCTGTCGTTTAGGGAACAATGATACGATGTCTCATCTCCGTCCCCTTGACTTAAGCTTTGATATCATGATGGGCTTGAGTGTTATAAGTATGATTGAATGGCCTAAGCTGTGGCATTATTCACTTTTCCCTCATAAAAGTTCAATCTTGATTGACAATTTCGATAGATTGCATATCTAACGGATTTCTCTCTAGCTAGTAGCTCCCCAAGACGGCTATCTATCTCTGCTCATCGACCCACAAACAAGGCACTTTTTGTTCGGTCCAAGTTCGTACTGTTTTACTTCGCCCACTGGAGTCTGGCATCCATGATGTAGGGACTCGGAATTAAATAATCTACCCGAGATAAGATGCCATCAATTTCGGAAAAGTTGAACTCGTGGCACGAATGCTACGGGCAAACAGGGGGTTCACCTCGTGTAGGCCAGGTGGTAGCGGGCGTGTTGTGCTTTAAAACGAACTACCAGTAACCTTCACGATTTTTACGACCCATACTAATCCGACCATGTACATCCGGTGAGCCAGAGTGAACCATGACCTGTTCACCATTAGTACTGACTTTTTCAGACGTGCAGTTTTACCTGCTTCCCCAGAAGAAGACGCGACACCCTCGTCTAGTCTCGCGCTGTTACCTCTTCTGAGCCTCAGCGTGGTGGCACTTCTCCTCCTCTTCTTTGTAGTGCGCTTTGTTAAGCGTGGTTTGCATCTTCCGAACCTCGTGTGGCTGCGGGGAAAGGGCAAAGGTGCCAGAGGCCGTCTTGGTCTGTCTGACGTTGAGCTTCTTCCAACCTCTTTCAAGTCTGTTCCTGCATCAAGTCCGAGCCCATTTTCAGCTGCTTTCAATCTTGAGGGCAATGCTGGTAAAAGCGGAAATTCGACCCTATTATCACGGTCCTCTAGCTTTGACGCGCTTCCTCAGCTATCTACGAGCTCTCCTCCACATTTAAGTTCTCGCAAACATCCAGACTGGCGAGCGCCGTTCTCACTTCCAGCATTCCTCAAAATAAAGAACAAGCTGCCCCATAGACGAAGCAGATCGCTCAGTACTTCACATCGCACTACTTCCTTGTCCATGCCCATATCAGCTCCGTCATCTCCCAAGACCTTACTTATTGACATCTCAACCTCAGGTTCCTCTCCTACGTCCACCTCCTCTGATCTCGGCACTCATAAAATGCATCCGGCTTCTCCACTCATTCCAGGCCTCCCCATCCCGACTCCGAGTCCTACGAAGATGAAAATGATCTCTGAGAACGGTACTCAAGCTTGGGCGTTTGACGTTGAAGACGAGAGCCACGATATTGCCGACTCCCATGTTACGGGCCCACTTCTCGCAGCCTTCAAACGCTCCCAGTCTGAAGTCCACGCAAAGCCACCGCCGGATCCAATGCCGCTCATTCATTATGACCGGCCATCTTCTCTACCGTCTCCGACTCCACCATTAGTTCCGAAACGGCTGAGCACTAACCCTTTTGCCAATCTGGTGGATTCATTCACGTCACAGGCTTTCATTTCCGATCGACCTGCGGCTTCATCATCCTCTCTTCCTCTTACACCTTCTTTTCCGCCCGGTATTGAGCTCGTGTCCATCAAACCGACGGCCGTCCAGTCGTCCACGAATCTTCTTGACCTCAGCAACGATAATGTCGAGGCAGGCCACGAGATCGCGTCACCCACGGTTGCGACACGGTCGACACAGAGGGCCATGTTTGTTGAACCCCTCATCACCGCAAACGATGATATGGCGCCAACACACGACATACACATGGAGACGGCGATCAACCTCGCCGAGCCTGTTTCAGAACCCTTTGATGATTCACATGCTCTTGCCGCTAGTGTTGGTGATGCATGGAACTGTGACACTACGCCTTCTCTCGTTGAGGAATCACATATACCATCCGCGGAGCTACCATCGTCTATTCAACCTTCAGAACCCTCGCCTGCGCCCGCAGTATCTGTTCCAGCATCGCCTCTCCTTCTCCCTTCCCAGGTGGAGCCCGTGGAAGTCGAGAAGCCTTCGCTCGCCGAGCCCGAACCGCTTACTTCAAGTTGGCAATGGAATAGTAGCTGGAGCCCTCCCAGCGTTCCTGTTCCTCAACCCGCACCCGAATGGACATCGGCTATTGCACCTCTTGGCGGAGCTAAAGATAAGGACGTGAATCTGGTGGAATCGGAAGCGGGAGACGACTTGATGTCCTTCGACCATGAGCCTGTCTCGCTTGACGAGCAAGGGGGCGGACATCGTTTAGGGCCTGTCATGGAACTGGGGGTTGACGTCAATAAGGAGATGGACCCTGCAGAAACGTGGTTCATTGAGGAGCCGACTGCAGTGTGGGATTCGAACTGGACTGGCGAAAACGTGAAAGAGGGCATGTTGTTAGATATGGGGGAGGAGAAGGGGGTGGAGGATGATGAGATGGATGTGTCACGGGAGGAGCACATTAACGTCCTCGACGAGCTTCTGGTTGGGCCCAGCGAACCTATCAAGATTCACATTTTCGAGGAAATGGCTGAAGATCCTGTCTCTAAACAATCACCCTCCGAGGATTCAGACGCCTCAGCAGCAGCGACCTCAAGTAATGACAATCACGACGTTCACGAAACCATCATGATCATGCCCCACAGTAACATTCCAACTCCAATAATCCTTGCGGCAACGCCACTCCCTTCAACGCCTGCAACGCCCAACACACCTTTACCTGAACTTCCCTCTCCTGTCCCTGTTACCTCTTCACCCATTGTGGAAGAGTGCCCGGACCCGGACATTATGCCTCTTCCAGATTTCCCGGCTTCATCCGTGATTTCGCCGTTGCCCATCAAGCCTCAGCCCCCTTCGATCTACCAGGCCCAGACACCTACTCCTCCGGCCTCACCTCAACCATTGTCCAACGCGACAGCGCGGCCATCATGGTCGTTGAGAGCCGCTAATGCACCTGCTCTTGGGCTACCCGCTGCCGCAGCAATTTCTTCTGTACCGCAAGTGTGCGCTTCGGAGGAGGCGAAGCCTGTCATTGAAATGGAAAGCAAGGCGGACAAGGCAGATCGTGTCATTGTTTTTGATAGTATGGTGAAGGAAGACATCGTGGTTGAGAGGGTTATTGAACCAGCAGCCAATGAGATGCCTCGAGAATTCGAAGAGAAATCAACCTTGACAAGGCCTCAGCCAGGACTCTCTCCCTCGATTCCGGGTTCCTTCCCTACATTACCTTCCAAGGTACCAGCAACCCTCCCTGCCGATGCTGTACCTCCACCTCCAGCTGACTCAACGCAATATCCATCTACAAAGACCCCTCAGGCTCGTCCCGCGATTCCGACTTCGAACCGCATTCGCACGCCACGATCTGTGATAGACATTGCACTTGCTATGCAGCTCCGTCCTGGATTTGGTGCTGGCGCTGACCCAGCGTGGATGGTGCGGTTCTTGATGGCCGTGTTTGGATGGTTCGCTATCCTTGTCAGCGGAGATCTCCAGTCGTGATTTTTGAATTTTCCAGACTTTGGTAGTCAGGCAACATACGCTCAGCCATCTTTCTTTTTATGGTGTTCTTAGGCTATCTCACACCGTGGTTCTACATTCACAGCATCATTTTCCATCGCTCCTATATCCACTGCACGTCCGCTCCACATCATGATATCCACTGGCATGCCATCGCATATGTACTTACTTACTCATACACCGTGACTGCAGACATTGGAACGGAATACTATTGCATTTGCATCGTCTAATTTATGTTTTCATCTCGCTACCAATACATGCTATCCCTACCATGGATCTTACAAATGGTTGTGATTTTGCTATCTATTTCCTGCCACAATGATGACAATGCTATACCGATACAAGGGGTGATCAATTTTTTGAATATCAGAAAAAGGAAATTGTCGGATGATTCGGTCCTAGTCGGGACCCGGTCCGTAATAATTCCAACTTCCACTTTTACGATACCTAGATCTCGAGTTTCCATCTACATGTTACATACACAATATCATATTGTTGTGTTCGAGCTGTGTACTGGTAACGAAAGGTGCTGTATTAGCTACTAACACACCTGTTATATATGTAGACTCGGACTGTACTCCCCTACCTTCAGCCCGCCATGTCCTACGGCTCTTCACCATCGTCGATCCATATTTGAAAGACGTCTCTCAAGAGATGCTGACCAAAGCGATGGATGATCTGAGCCTCGCTGATCGACTTAGGCGGATTCTAAATGATGTCGTACTTTATCGACAGCTTTTACGTTCCAAAGGCACGGATGCACAAGCACTACTTGATCTATTCCAATCAGTAAGTGGCATCATAGGAGCAAACGTTTTCCTGCAGCTTACGGTATTCCTCAACAGATACTGGACTCTTCAGAACTTGATACGCAATTTCGGCGTCTTCTCATCGTAGCTACGCAGAGGCTATCCAGGACCTCAGGGCTCTATCCTGTCTGCTACGAGCTGAAGGGAGTAAAGCAGGAGTACGATCCTGTAACGGCCGGCGGATTCGCCGACATCTACAAAGGAGAGTTTGAAGGTCATGCTGTGTGTTTGAAAGCCATCCGTATTTATCAAGACAGCCAAGTTGAGCATCTACTAAAAGTGAGTGTTTGAGACGGTGCCTTGACGATAGACTACATTTCTACTTGTTCTCTACAGCAATTTTCCAGAGAAGTCATCCTCTGGGGTCAGCTATCTCATGCCAACGTTCTTCCCATGTACGGACTTTATCGATATAAGAAAAGACTTTGTTTTGTCGCCCCTTGGATGGACAATGGTGATATTGCAACCTACCTAAAACAGAACCCCGATGTTGATCGCTACTCCCTGGCATGTATTCACCTACTCAGAGTTAAGGTTAGCGTGACTGATAAGCTGGGAAAACTAGGCTCGCGACGTCGCCAGAGGTTTAAAGTACCTTCACATGTATGGTATCATTCATGGCGATCTGAAAGGTGTAAGTTTGTCAGCCTTCTTGTTCTGAGCAGAGCTCGAAAATCTTTGCCCTTTAATCAAACAGCCTAATGTCCTGGTTGATGATTCAGGAAGAGCTCGTCTGTGTGATTTTGGCATTTCTTCCGTATCGGATCCAGCAATTGTTGCATGGACATCCCTATCTACCATGTCCTCTAAAGGGGGCTCTCTTCGATGGCAGGCCCCTGAATTGTTTGACACAGAAGACGACGAATCCGTCAGGAATAGCATCTTGAGCGATGTGTATGCTCTAGGCTGTGTTTATTACGAGGTAAGACATGTCATAGTATTTGTTTCTTTATTTATCTTCCTGCTCACACAAAAACTCATCAAAAGATATTCACTGGAAATATTCCATTCCATAATACTGCTCGTGATTCATCTGTGATCGTACTGATTCAACGTGGTTCTCGACCTTCTCGACCGTTAGAATCGAGTGCAGCCTGGCGAGATTGGGGTCTGACCGAAACTACCTGGGCTCTCATGCAAGACTGTTGGAGTACTCAACCATCAGAACGGCCTACCATTGACCAGATAATCAATAGGCTATCTCTGCCATTGCACCAGACTCCTTCCAGGAAGGCCGAAGTTAGAGATGTTCTATCTCCTACACGTTTCCGGGGTAGAATCAAGGAGCCTTTAAATGAAACGACCAAATCCGTCTTAGATCGGTTACTCTGCAACGTCGTGGAGTCGGCAAAGCAAAGCAATACTGTTGTATCATCAGCCTCGAATCATATGCATCGAGTCTCTCCTCAAAAAGCAGACATCCCACTGTCGCCAGATAGCAAGAGATCTGCTCGCCGATATGTTGACGACGATATACCCAACATTGACAGTCAATCGCTGACATCCACCACGAGCGTCGAAAACTGTATCCCCTCAGTAAACTCGGCTGTTCTCACATCTACTACTGGATGCAGCTCTGGGGCCTCCGTTTCGCCTTCCGTCAAGACCCTTCCTTCGACTGATGTTAACTTGTTGGAATCAAGTGTGGTCACTGTGAACACTCAGGGGAGAGAAAATGTGCAGCGCGGCGCTTGCAATCTCGATTTCCTGGAGCCTATTGGTGTGATTGAACTTGCATGCACAAGCTGTGGCACAACACACAGCCCACTATGGCGCCGCGGTCCTGACGGTGATTTGATCTGTGAAGCTTGCGTTCAATACTTCAAACTTGTGAGCATTATCTTATTAATCATTCTGGTGCCTAGTAAATGCCACTACTCTCATGTAGTACATGCGGCTCCGCCCCAACTCCATCATGATAGATAACACCGATGATGAACCCCCCCGAATATTCCTTGACCAGGAGTTGACCTCCATTGGTTTGTCATTTCCTGCGATGATGTTATAACTTACATCTACTTATTGTCCACCAAATAGAGTACTGCCATATTTGCTACACTACGGAGACACCCTTCTGGAGAAGAGATAATCAAGGTAAAACCGTTTGCAGCGCGTGCGTACTAGTTCTCTCCACATCATTGTCAGTTCAAATTAGATGTGTCCTGATCTGCTGAGTTAGTTGTGGTTTGTACTACCAGCCTCATGTTTCGGCACACCCTTACTCAGAACAGTCAAACATCGACCGCAAACGCTTGAGGCACGACCCTCAGCGTTTTGGGGACAGTTTCTTCAATGTGTCCTCCAGCAGCGGCTCTATCTCGTGCAACAGTGATCCCCCTGCCGATGACTCATCCTCATTGACGCCCTCAGAGGTAACATCCGACGAGGAGAGTACTGATACGGACGTAATCAACCGCAATAAGCGCGAGTTGCAATCGACCGCTAGGCTCGTTACTAGCCTGCCCACTCGGTCGTGGGCACCGACCGCGTCATATTCAAGGCACGACTTGACGTCATCGCGCGGACCATCGATGCGTTCAGCATCCCAACACCCGCCAATGCCAATGCCATTGTCGGATGGTGATGATACCAGGCTTTCGCCGATGCCACAGGATTACAATTTAGATTTCACAGGAATCGAGGCTCTGCCGATGGTTCGATCGATAGATGAATTATCGACAGATTTCTAACCAGTATCTTAATCTCGTTCTATCTCACCATAATGATTCGTGCGCTTGGAATTCGAAGCAGCTTGTCTCTATCGGAATACATTCCCCATTGCCCATATACGTTAGACGTACAACGCAAGGTTCACCACGTTTGATGGTTTCTGCGTGAAATCTTCAACAGAGTCGCGCTAGATCAGCGAGTTTCAATATTACAAAAACGAAGTGATTAAACCTGTTTTTCGTGTTTATGGGCTACTCAGCTGATAGGACCTTCAAACAAGTGCTAGGTCTTATTTTGTCTCTCCCTGTTGCTCTGACAAACCGGAAATTGGCCCACAAATGAGCCTTTGATGGCCACACATTGAACAAGTTTGACTCACAAAATAAAATGACCTGGATAACCTGACCTGATCGATCGATAACCACCTCGACAATATCATATAGTGGCATCCCTATGCCCTGGGCGACTTCATTACCTCGATTCAAATCGGAATCAATCTTCTTATGACCAAGAAATCAAAGAAATCTTCTAGGTTGGTGTTGGCGTAGTTATCTGGAGATCATGATCTTTACGGATATGTAAACAGGTCGAGGAAGGTCGATTTCATCCCGGCTGAGATGACGACCTTCAAGTTCCCCCCTGAAATAGAACACATAATTTTTGAATGGGCGGCACGGATGTTCCCTAGAGATGCAGCTTCCCTATCAGTCTTATGCAGGCGCATACAGCCATTCGTGGAATCCGTCATCTACGAAAGTCTGCTCGTAGTTCCTTCAAATGGCGAGGAGGAACCCGAAATCGCAGACGCTAAACGCATCTTACCGACTTTGCTATCACGCCCATCAGTGTTTTTTGCAGCGAATGTCCGGAACCTCAGTATCAGGATGAATGTACCTATGCACATTGTGGTCATCTTGCTATCCAAATGCACCGCTATTCGACACCTCGCTCTAATGCTGCACGAGGACGGTTACGCGTCAATGATTGCTCCAACAGCCCATACACTGACATCACTCTCCATTGGGAGACACATAGCTAAAGGATTGGCTCGATGTCGAATTCTATTCCCAAATCTATTGTTTCTGGGATTGGATGACTTTCCCGCGTACATACGTGTTCTACCCCTGGAGTGGATCCCTTCATTACGGACGGTCTTGCTGGATTTGGGTAATCCTTCCGTCAGTAACCCTGAAGCCTGGATGCAAGACCTTGAGACGGCCCTTTCCACCACTCCCCAATTGCGAGCATTGATGTTGCATGCATCTAGACGATCGATGCCCGCCGTGAAGGAATACATCAAGAACCGAAACATTGCCAATCACATCGAAATCACGTTCAGCAACAATTGGGACATGGAGTTAGAATGGAGGCGCCGCTTTCAAGGCAAGAATCGCCTTGTACAATTAAACGGTGTTCATTCTTTTCCACGCTCGCACACCAGCATGCAGGAGATAGCGCATGCGTTGGTGAAACGGAAGTTGAGTACTGGTGTCGAGGATCATTCAAATAAAGTCGGAGCTCTGCCACTGCCGTAGACGATAGATGGTCCTGCAGCGGAAGCATATGGGAAGACATCGGGTGGTCAAGAGATTGGATGTATTTTGTACGAGATACCGCCAATTTTGTGAAGATTTAACAACTTCTATAATGAACACGGACTCTGAATATCAATCCATTTAAAGTATTCAAGCGTGATGTGAAGTACCTATGCTAGGAAACATAATCGCTCTCGATAACCACTGGCACGTTGCGTCACATCAGCAACGCGCTGATAGCACGAATATAGTCTTTTACACCACAACCGAGATTGTGAGCGGCGCCAGCAGGAATGATAACGAGTTCAGTGCCTACAACACGATCGTGAGCATAAGCTGCTCACACTACAAGTTAGCGGCCGACTTCGACAGATAAATTTGTAACGCGAGCGGCCACAACTGGGTGACCATGTACGGAGACCAATCGGAAATTGGACGAACTCCTCTATCACGAGGCGAGTAGCGAGGGTAGCTGTACGTTGGTGATGGGGAATAAGAGATGCTCCAGTACCCAGGAGATGTTTGCGAGTAATAACGAGGGATGCTACAAAGTGGTGATCGATAATACCGGCTCAAGCAGTGACGAGGATATCGTGAACGATACCAGTAATTCACACTACAAGTCGAGCGCCGGCGAGACCAGCAGCAGTACAGCCGACACGAACGTGAATGGGTCCAACAAGAGGTACTACGAAGGCCACGTTTGCGAGATCGTGGCCAGCAACACGAAGGGCTCCCTTCAGTGAAAACTTCGTGAGCCGTACCAGCATTCAAGCCACATCAGCTGATATTCAGGGTCATAATAGCACAAGCAGCAGGGATAGTTTCTTCGAAGTGGAGATCGTGACCATTCACAATGACGACGGGTTACTCTTGCGCGAGACCATGATCACGGCGAGTAGGAGATACCATGAGAACGGCTTCTGCAATAACGTGGCCAGCAACAG
Source organism: Termitomyces sp. K1Ag (assembly GCA_017657315.1). Taxonomy (NCBI): domain Eukaryota; kingdom Fungi; phylum Basidiomycota; class Agaricomycetes; order Agaricales; family Lyophyllaceae; genus Termitomyces; species Termitomyces sp. K1Ag. The sequence continues at coordinate 24,066 of JAGGAR010000032.1, read as the reverse complement.
CGGTAACTACGACTACGAGAGCGTGAAAGCCAGCGGGAATCAGAGCTTACCCTAGAAGAAGATGAAAACGAAGAGGAATATTTGTGTTCCATCGTACGGTCATCTCGAGAGTAACGATGACGGCTCCGACCACGAGAAAGGGTATAGTATATGACGCACTCCTGCAACGTGGACGAGTCTGAGTTTTCGGATCCAGAATAGATTTGTCTTCGTCTGCAGTTGCAGGAGAGGATGGCTATGTAGCAATGGTAGTTATGTACTGAAGGGCTCAGTAACAGAGAAAGCAGGAAAAATTGAATCAGTCACATGAGGGTCAGGACGCGTCAACAACGCGTAAATTCAAAGTTCGGGATCTCCCGGCCCCGCAGCTTCAACAAGAACCGGGCTGCACCACCCTCAATACAACTCTTGCCTTCAAGAGGAGGCTTCAGGTCCGTAGTAGTGGGCTGCAGGCTTGGCCTGTGGTTAGTCCCATTCAAAGAGCCCGTGGTGACGAAAGGAGAGACCATGCCCCAAGGAGTCAAACTTCATCTCCTAGCCACTGGCCGCCGTGACACACTGTTATCGAACCGACATTATGTAGTTTAAATCACGAGCGATTATTTCGAACGAGATGATTTCCGCGAGCTGAGCCGACTCCATGAGTCGACCAAAATGGATTGAATGAAATTGCCTCCAGGCTTCAACAAACAGCGTTGTGGGCCAGGTGTTGTCGTCCTTATAATTTTTGCTGCTTTCTGGAACTTGATTTTTGTAGCCGCGTGGATTGCTTATGAGTGTCTTTACCAAGCAAGGACCGGAAGATCTCGTGTCGCAATACCAACCGCCTGATGTAACGCTAGTAAGTGTGTACAGTGCTTTTCAGGCTCCGTTTTGGCTGAAGGATTCTGCAGAGCAAACGATATGTCATTCCAGAGAGGAAATTGAATCGTCTGTTCGTACGGCACAGATAATAGGACATTGCCCTCTTGCTGAGATATTCACATCCTTCTCACACTCTGTTCACTCCTCCAGCCACTTTCGCTCAGTGCCAGAAACCAAAGTCCGAGAATAACCCGGAACTCCAAAGGTTTTGTAACATCCAAGTATACACAAGCGTGACCAAATTTCTTATTCCTTTACATGCCGGTGATGCTCCTTCGCCCTTGTCCTTGATGCTTTATCACACGTCGGCGATTGATAGATGGGATGCACCCAGACGTTATAGAATTCAGGCATTTCAATCGACTTAATAAGAGGCATCAAACCACACGTGCGCTTCAAGCTAAAATCGCAAAAGATATGAGCATGCGTAAATCCGAGGAAGCCTTTGACTCCAATATGCACACCAGACTAACTGCCCTTCGGGACGGGCATTATCATATTGAGGTCCTTCTCACACTCTGCCCATTCTCTCTTAGCAACCTCGACTCGCTGCGGGGACCGAGGTTCAAAGACAGCCGGAAACTTGAGAGGCGAGTTTGTGATCTGGGTAAGAACGTCATCAGTATGAATCCTACGGCAGAAAAGAGTCGCGAACATCTCCATTAAAGGCTGCATCGCTATCGTCGTATTGAAATGGTAGCCCGGTCGCTGAGTCAATTTCATCAGAAGCTCGAATATTGAAAGTCCAGAGCATGGTGGCGATATTTATCCACAGCGATCCTTCTGCAAAGGGAGTGCCCGGGCATACTATAAAGTCAGGATTTAGGGATTCGGTCTCAAAGATATATAGAATTGAACCAGGGCCAACCTCGTCGACCAAAACCAAAAGCACTTGTCTCATAATTTGGCTTGAGTTTGCCCTCTGAGTCAAGAAACCGTTCAGGCATGAATTGGTCATGATCTTCGAATCTCGACTGGTCATGCTCGATTGCCCTATCGAGAACAGATTGAGAATCGACTTGTAGCCAGACTCCCAACAGGTTCACTCACCATGTAACAGCAATCATGATACTGTTCTTTGGAATGAAGTACTGTTCACCCTGATATTCAATCATGTCGTCAGCAGTGGATCGGTGGGGCACGCCAAACCGAGCTGGATTTTCAAGTTAATTTTGGCTATAACTGAGAGCAATGAGCATACCTGCAGGGCGCCATCGAATAGTCTCTGAGAGATGTTGGTGTGAGGGTATACCTAAACAGATAAGAAAGAAAAGAACATACCACGAACGATAGCGTCCACGTAGGGAAGGAAAGGTCGGTCCTTAAAGGTTGGCAGCCGGTCGGTTCCTACGACGTTATCTATTTCTCTTTGGGCCGTAGCAATCCAGTCAGGATAACGGATGCACGCAAGGACGAAGGTGTGCAGAGAAATTGTAGTCTAACAGAAATTAACAAGAAAAAAAACACATATGAGAAGTTATTACCGTTTCAATGGCTGCCTGCGAGACTACGTTGATTCTTGTGTCCATATAATCACGAGAACAAACTCACCGAAGCAAACAACCTCACAAGGCGGCGTTGATCTCCTTCAGGCTTATCTTCTCTTGCGAAGAAAGCAGCCCAGCTGAAATACAAACCCATGCTAAATTTCCCATTCTCCATCATAAATCAGACATACGTGTACATGCCGGATGCCTTGCCGGCGACAGCATCATCGACCAATTTCTTGTATAATGCATCGTGTTGCTTCCGAAATAACTGTCCACGCGTCCTCCATGGCATTGACCCAGGAATCAAGTCCAAGAAAGGAAAAATATTGGTAATACTGGCAGTTGGTGAAACAAGGTGGGCCAGCTCAGCGAGAAGCTAGATCGTGTTGATAAACTCACGATATCGCAACCGTGGAAACTTGACACTCACATCAAGGAATTTCTTCAGTTCCGGTTCACGACCGGTTGGGCAGTGCATACCAAACGCTGCGGTTAGAATGGTACTTGATACAACTCTTAACAGTGTGATAATATCAGTATTGGTTTAGTCATGTAACGGAGAAGGCGACGTACCGTTCTATATGGTGGAACCAGTCCTTGCCACCATCGTCGAGCAGGTGTTGAATATTCAGAGCAGCCTCGTATTCCTGTAGTGGCTCTGTCTTCCCGGCTCGCACGAGTGACATCATCCTAGCAGTCAGCTTTCGTCCAAGGCTGTGACGTTCACACTCCTCGCTGAGAGCCCAGATATCATTCTCAGGATCAATATGTTTTTGCTGATGTTGTACCAATCATTACTTAGATTCATGACAGAAATGAGCACAGAAAGACTAACAACGTAATGCATCACTGGGCGCGATGAATACTTAGCTGAGCGCTTTTCAAGTAGCTCCTTGGCTACTTTTAGGTCCCCAATCAGAATCACGGTCTAATAACGATATATTAAATACAGAATTGAAACACAAAGTATGAGCGAATCTCACGTAGCTAGCCAAGTTCAAAGACACAAGGCTTCCATACTCTTCGATCATACGCCTAAAGTATGTTGCCAAGTGCTGCAAGCACCAACCACTCAGATTTGGAAGTTAGACTCAAAAGATATACGTACTGTGCTAGGGACTTGTAAAACATTCCCAAGGAGTGGTAGTCCACTCGGGCCCGGAGGTAATTTGTGGCCCGCCCTCCAGTTATGCCAAAGATAGGTGATCCCTAGTGTGACGAGGAATACTATGGTAGCCATAACAGTCGAGTGGGCGGTATACAACATTCAGGAGTGTAAAAAGAGTCGAGGAATAGGTGGAGCTGTTTGCAAGGAGGTCTTGGTTCGTGGGTCCCGAGGTTGCCGGTGGATTTCTGATATTCGATCCCCAGATATTAAGGCCAGACGTGGAGACTGTCAAGAACTGATGCAAAAGATGATGACCAGATCACATCTGTCACTAGGAGTTTTCAAGGCTGATATATTACCGCAACACGTTGTTCTCAGGCCAGACGGGCCGACACACGCAACGCATTTCAGTCTGAAAGGATCCTTTCTTCCGTTACGAACATCGTACTTATTAGACTTAGAATTTGCTTAGCATGAATGTTTCACCTTTGACATCTTCACGGAAGTATATCACCTACTGACGCCCAGATGAACTGGCGAGAGTGTTACCTTGATAAACCAAACATAAGAAAACACTGTGCGAGCGGACCTTAATATAACATTTCATCATCCAGAATTGCCACGAGATTGGCACCACAAGTTGCACATGAGCAACCTTGTGACATCTTGCACCGTTAAACTAAATCAAGATCCACTTCAGCACCGGGTCTCTTCTTTGCTTTTCAGCTACGTGGTTGTCAGTGACCCCGATAACGGTGTCACCGTGTTGAAAACAACCGTTAACTTGAAGAGCGAGTTCGTACTAGTAAGCTAGGTAATATCAGAATTTATCTGGCTAGAGAAAGTGAATCCCAAACTTCTTGAGTGAATGGTGCACCATTGTCGTCGTATTGCAACGGCATGCCCGCCTTTGGAGCATTTTTTTCCGAATACACGGATGTTGAATGTCCAGAGAACGAATCGTGGCAATGTCTATCCAAGCGGTCGCTTAGCAAATGGAATACCCGGACAGCTATTAGGACGAAAATCAGGAATTTGTTGGAAGACAAAAAGGTATGAGAACGAGTTACTAACTAGCTGAAGGCGCGATTCGGTTTCAACTCGGATTTGTCCTCGAGTCAACGTTCAGACATGATCTGGTCGTAATCCTCGTAATTTGATGGGTCATGTTTGATAGCCCTGTCAGAAACGGCCTGAATATGCGTTCAAAACGGCGTGGAGTGATCGTACCATGTAAGGGCAAATATATCATCCTTCAGGATGAACGATTCTTGACCCTCGTGGTCAATCGTGTCGTTGGCAAAAGTCATATGGGGCAGGAGCTATAAATCGAGTCAGTTCCGCCTTGTAAAGTAAGACATCAAGCGCGCCATCAAACTCTCCAAGACTTAGACTTGAAACATCAAGCAAGTAACAAGAGGAACATACCATCGACGATCGTTTCCACGTAGGAAAGCAAAGGACGATGAACGTCAATAGTGGGTCAAGGCCCCCAACCATGTCAGTCTCCTTCTGAGCGGTGACGATCCAACCTGGACGATGGATGTAAAACAAGTACAAAGGGTTTGGAGCGAGACAGAGGTCTGGTGGAGGATTCCAACAATTCCCGATGACGCGTGGCTTTGATTGGTCAGTTACACTACGAATTCAACTCAGTTAACACCTGTAGCGAAGTGTCTCGTCAGGCGACATAAATCCCCTTCAGGAATCACTATCACCTTTGCTAGCAAATGCAGCTGTCCACCTTCAAGCAGGATCACACACGATGAATCTCTCATCTTCTTGGACGAAAAAAGGACGTACATGTTCATACCAAACAGATCCACCATGGCGTAGGTCCAGGAATGATATCTTGTGGATTATATACTCTTCAGAGTGCTGAGGTGCACAAGTTCCTCGATCCTCACATTTGATATACGGAATCCTGAATCCCTCAGACTGCACCACACATGCTGAGAACTATTTTAAGTGTTGGTTCATGACCTGTCAGACAGTGCATACCGAATTTAGCTGAGAGAACTACTAGTATGCTTGCTGAAATCATGGTATGGCGTATGGGAACCTCAGGGTGTTTTTTCGTAAGGGACAAAATCATCATTGAAAATATCGGGCATACCAATTCATGTGATGGAGCCATTCTCCACCATAGTCGAGTAGGTGCTGGATAGTCAGAGCAGCCACAAAGTCCTGTAAGTTCTCCGTATTCCCTGCTCGTAGAATAGACATGTCAGTCAGTTTTCGTGTGATTCGCACTCGCCGGGGGCCCAGATATCGATTCTAGAATCGACGTGATCACAGTAGAATCATGGATGCTGGAAAGGATTGAAGTACATCATCATAAAGGATGAGGAATGAATATTAATGAATATGCACACCCGCAGACTCAGTTAACTTTCAGTCAATACTTAACACAGAGCGAGCGAATGGGGATGAGGAAGTTAAAAGATCAGAATGGGCGAGAACCCTATCATTACCATAACGGGCCCCGGCCGTTCGCACACCGCGCCGGTAATAACCGGAACCAACCACGGAAAAAGCCGATGATCGTCCCCCGGCGCCTGGACAAACTTCAACAAAATCAGGCTCAGTACTCAGTACCCTAGCCTCTCTTCCTTCAACAAGAGGCAGCTTAGGGCTTTAGGCTCACAAGGTAACGTAGTCCATTATTCTACGATGAATTAGTCCGTTCCTGCGAATGCTGGTGATATATGGGTACCTATCGCAGGCGCATTGCCTCTCCCAGCCGCCGTGGGCACATTTTTAACGACCGGCATCATATGCATCTAGTTTAATGGACTATGTGTCTCTATGGCAGACCGAGTACCGACTGACAAGACGACCGACCGACCGCTTCTCGAAAAAAAAAACATGTACGTCATTCGGTGCAGCTAAACAGGATGCCGTTATGTTCCACGGACTCGATGCAAGTCGCTTGGGATATCGTCGATCTTGGTCTGAAATCGCCGGTGATGATAAGACTGATTGCAGAGAAATTCTTTGTCAGTTCTACCGCAGACAAAATCCGCCTCAGCCCTTCTGGTCATACTGATGAGAGAAATCGTAAACAAAACTCCAAACAGCAACTTCTAATGAGTCCCGAATGTTGGAAGGGACATGCAATGATATACACCTGAAGCTCAAATCGCAAGAGATACGGACATACGTGAATTTGAGGAATATGTTTATTCTATACACACCAATCTAACTATCTTTTGAGGCGGGTATTATCATGTTCAGGTCCTTCTCACACTCTGCCCACTCCTTCCTGGCAACCTCCACTCGCGTCGGGGAACGAGGTTCAAAGACAGCCGGAAATTCGAGGGGAGAGTTTGAGAACTGGGTAAGGAAGTCTATTAATATGAACCCTATGAGAGGAAATGTTCACAAACAGGTCCATAGAAGGCCGCATCGCCGTCGTCGTACTGGAACGGTAGACCAGTCATTGGCTCAATCTCATCGGACGCACGAATATTGAAAGTCCAGAGCATTGTGGCGATATCTATCCACAATGATCTTTCTGCAAATGGAATACCTGGGCATACTATCAAGACAAGATTTAGGAACTTGGTGTCATCGATATAAAAAATCCGAAATAGAACTAACCTCGTCGACCAAAGCCAAATGCGCTTGTCTCGTAATTTGGTTTGAGTTTGCCCTCCGCGTCAAGGAACCGTTCGGGCATGAATCGGTCGTGATCCTCGAATCTCGACTGGTCATGCTCGATTGCCCTATCGAGAACAGGCTGAGAATTAGCTTGTAATCAGACGAACTTACTCACCACGTAACAGCAAATACGATACTATCCTTTGGAATGAAGTACTGTCCACCCTGATGTTCAATCACGTCGTCTGCAGTGGACCGGTGGGGCACGCCAAACCGAACTGGACTTTCAAGTCAGTTTTGGGTATAACTGAGAGAAATGAGCATACCTGCAGGGCGCCATCGAATAGTCTCTGTGAGAGATGTTATGTGAGGGTATGCCAAACACAGAAGAAAGCAAAGGGCATACCACGAACGATAGCCTCCACGCAGGGAAGGAAAGGACGGTCCTTGAAGGTCGGCAACCGGTCGGTTCCTACGACGTTGTCTATTTCTCTTTGGGCTGTAGCAATCCAGTCAGGATAACGGATGCACGCGAGGACGAAGGTGTGCAGAGAGATTGTAGTCTAACATCGATTAAGGAAAAAGCTGGTCCATATATACAAAAAGCCATTACCGATTCGATTGCTGCCTGCGGCGCCAGACTAGATAGGTCATTGTGCTCATCTAAATTGCGACAATACACTCACATAGGCAAACATTTTCACCAGGTGGCGTTGATCTCCTTCAGGCTTATCTTCTTTCGCAAAGAAAGCAGCCCACCTGGAAGGAAAAGCATTGATAGATGCCCCGTTCCTTACGACTGAAGACGTACGTGCTCATGCCAGATGCCTTGCCAGTGACAGCGTCATTGACAAGCTTCTCGTACAATGCGTCGTTTTGCTTCCGGAATAACTGTGCACGGGTCCGCCATGGCATCGGGCCAGGAATCAAGTCCAAGAAGGGAAAGATATTGGTGATACTTGCAGTCAGAGTGGCAAGGTCGGCTGTCTCGTTAAGAAGCTAAACCATGTTAATAAATGCACCGAGGCATTTTGGACACTTAAGACTTACGTCGAGGAATGCTTTCAGTTCTGACTCATGACCGGTTGGGCAGTGCATACCAAACGCTGCCGTTAGAACGGTACTCGACACAACTCTTAACATGGTGATTGGAATCAGTGTTTCTAATGCCAGAGAAGGCGACATACCTTTCCATGTGGTGGAACCAGTCTCTACCACCATCATCGATCAGACGCTGAATGTTCAGGGCGGCCTCGTATGCATGTAGTGGCTCTGTCTTCCCAGTTCGCACGAGTGACATGATCCTGGCGGTCAACTTTCGTCCAATGCTGTGGGATGCACACTCCTCGCTGAGAGCCCAAAACTCGTTCTTGGGATCAATATGTTTCCTCTGATGTTCAAGTTTCAACTGATGAGTAGGTAGTTTACAAAATCAACTGCGGAAAGACTGACAATGTAGGGCAACACTGGGCGCGATGAGTGCTTAGCCGAGTGCTTTTCTAGTAGCTCCTTGGCTACTTTCAGGTCTCCAATCAGAATCACGGTCTAAGAACAATATATTAAATACAGAAATGAAACGCAAAGTATGAGCGAATCTCACATAGCCAGCCAAGTTCAAAGACACGAGGCTTCCATACTCTTCGATCATACGCCTAAAGTATGTTGCCAGGTGCTGAAAAGTACCACCCACTCAGTGTGGGCAATCAGACATGCAAGACGAATTACGTACTCTGCTAGGGACTTGTAAAAGATTTCCGAGAAGTGGTAGTCCACTCGGGCCCGGAGGTAATCGACGACCCGCCCTCGAGTTAGAGCACCATTGATAGGCAATCCAAAATGCAATGAGAAATATACTGATAGAGATGACGGCCAATTGGGTAGCGATACACAACATTTTCCAAGTTCAAGCAAAATCGAGTAATAGGCCGGGTTGTTTGCAGAGAGAACTTGATTCGTGGGTCTCGAGCTTGCATGCACATGTAGTATTTTAACCAGTCTGACGGCGCCATCGTCGGATCAAGGTAGATAACAAGTTTGACCCGTGGTTCTGGAAAAAGAAAGTCCTTTGTATGATATAAGCGTGCTGAGTTGTTGAGGAGTGGCAGAAAAAGTAACGAGTAAATCTCATCAAGCCTCATCTGTCAAACGAGACACGAATAGACAAGAAGCACCACCGGTACACCTGATCATCCTTTTGCAGGTAAAACGGGCCGACGCGCAATTCAGGGTGCATTCAAGTTCGAGCCCGGAAGAACCCTTCTGCTGAAAAAGAGGTGGTAACCAGACTTTATTTGTAAATATCTCACCTATGACATGTTTACGGAAGTGCAGACAGTTACTTGATGCAAAGCGCGCGGAATCACCCAATGGTGCACAGCATAACCGGGCTCAAGGAAACTGCTTTTCCCTTGTCGTGAAACCTGTTCTAACTTATGTCGCGACCTTGACATTTCTTTATGAGAATCTTCCACATGAGATTGACGCCCATTTCCAATGAGCTCTCCCCCTTGTGACAAAGCAAACCCAGCACACTGTAAAAGTCAATCGGGATCCAAAGTCATGAGAATTCGGAGTCTTTTCTTCGCTTTTAGTGGTCCCCCGGTTCAAGGCAACGTTCGTGGACCTCGCCGGGTAATTACCGATGGAGACATAGCCGCATGGTGTGGTCAGGCACTCCAATCACGGTCCTATGTACATAAGGACCGTCGATGACACTGCCCTCTCCATGGAGTAATCTTGACCCTTGTGCTTGATCGTCGTTGACAGTAGTCATATGGGGCAAACCAAATTGAACTACATAAACTACAAATAGTCAGATAGTTCGGCCTTGAAAAGGTAACCGGCCGCGTCGCACAAGATGTCGATATTCTTCTGAAAATCCATTCGGGATAACGGATACAAGCAAGAACAAAATCTGGAGGGAGATCGCGATCTAATGAAGAGGATCAACAACGTCCAGTTATCCCGCATCAGTAACACCATGAGAACACGCTGTGATTAACACTCACTGTGGCAAATTACCTAAACAGGCGATCTTGTCTTCACTTGCAAAGGAAGCCGCCCAACCTTATGTAGAGCTACAAGCGCTGTCAGATTGAAAAAAGAAAAAAGATGTTCACTCCAGGCACCTTCCCAGTGAGAACTTCACCAATCAGTGTCGCAGTGCTTCATAGAATACGGAGTCGCCATGGCATGGGTCCTCGGTCCGAAGGTGATACCTAGGAAAGAAAAAGCATTGATTATACCTGCATTTGGAGTGCTATGTACCCGAGGCTCCTCAAAGATCTAATCTTTCACATTGAATATGCAGAATCTCTCATACTGCACCATTAGATATTTTGAGTGCTGGTTCATGACCACAATTGACGCAACTTACCGTATCCGTTCTGAGCCTCCGTGATCCTCGGCACACCCATGTTGTCGAAGTCTTGTATCGTGGTTTGTGTATCCGAGAGCGAGGGTTCGGCATGAGACTGGATATCCAGGGCGAAAGTGACAGTAAGTATGCACACAAAGAGATATATCATTAGGATTAAAGAGGCAGAATTGAGGACGAGCGTTGGAGACCTGTATATTTTTATGATGTGTAACAGTACTGGTACCGAGTTGTACTTATGGCATACCTGTCGAAGCTGGAGTAATGTAGTCTCCAAACAGACTCGATCCGTTCAAGTCGGAGTCCGAAACCTTGACCGGCTGGTTCCGTCAGATTTTCCCAAAACTCGGGGTGTGGCTAGTCTCCAAAACAGACTTTCAATTTGATGATATCAGATGATAATCGATATGTAGCTACTACCGATGAAATCCGATCGGAAAAACATGACCGTTAGGACCGAAGGGGACCCCTCACCAAACACCGCTTATTTGAGGGTGTGGCTATCGTCACACCGTACCACATTCCCCATATGAGCTTCTCGGCGATCAGGTCGATTGTCATCTGATATCATCAAGGTCAGTTTTAGGAGACTATTATTCTCAACGCCTCCCAATTGCAATGCGCCTTGGATCTGCGCTCCCGACGCCTTGTATTGTCCCAAAACTGGTCACAGGCAGTCACGGTCACCGTCGACATCCTTTGTACGCCTCGCCCTTGCCGTTCCCTCCTTGCAACACCTCAGCATGCCATGACCGCAGCGGAGCATGTGTTGCTGCCACCTTCAACTTCCTGCTTGCAGTGGTAATGTACCAAACCATAGGTACTGCATGCAAAATATCTGGTAAGTTGGCTGCATCGCGCTCTTGTCACCCTGCCCTTCATTGGCACCTCTCTGGCCCTCCGCCACACATCGACCAATCCCCGCCTTAGGTATTGGTAGACCACAGAACAGTTCCATCGCCAGCGGTTGTGCTTCTCGGACCGTCCCCCGATCTCAACATTATCTTTTGCCTGCCTTCTATGTGCCGCCCCACTGGCCCTCATGCCTTGTACACATCACACCTTCAATAGTAGTTGATGTAGTGAATATGTTTATCTACTACCAAACCAGAGATGTTTTTGAGTGTGTTTTGTGGGTTTTACATGTCCTTATAAGGGAATTAGTGCTATGGACGGCTACATGGACGGATGGACTGCCGGACTTTTGATAACTCAGATGTCCTCGGCTTAAGCACTTCTGGACAAAGAGAAGCAAGGCAACATAGTCTGTTTTTAAGATGATGATATGGTTCTCAACTCTTACGGAGCCAGTTGTCCGTTACTACAATGAATTTGGTCTGGGAACGAAAGGGGATCCTTAACCATGGACAACCCATGGAGGACCAAGTCTGCCACCGTGGGTGCACTGTTAATGGCCATTATGCAACCAATCTCTGACCGACTGCTTCAATAAACAGCGCGCCTCATCGGATTTTTTGTTTATTTTTACTTTCACGATTGGTGACTCAGTTTTGATGTTTGGATCAAACAATTCTACCCCCTGTCACTTGTAAGTGAATCATGTTCAATAAACAGCGCGCCTCATCGGATTTTTTGTTTATTTTTACCTTCACGATTGGTGACTCGGTTTCAATGTTTGGATCAAACAATTCTACCCCCTGTCACCTTGTAAGTGAATCATGATATCGACAAGGGCTTAAGTTATGTTTCCGGGGATCAGAAGTCAAGTGAATCGGGCAGGGTTTGCAAGTCCAGGAATTTTTGAGGGGACTCCATAAGCATACACGAAGCATTTCTTGAGAAACAGAGTATTAAATTCATTGTCCCTTATTGAGCTCAAAAGAGTGAGACTCGAGCCGCTAGCCATGAAAGAAATAAGGACATGGTAATTGGAATGCTCTGGATGATAAGGTCCAAAATTATTTCTGACAATAACTTGGTCTGGCCTTTTAAGTTGTGACTAATGACTGTTAGCACTACCATCCACAGATTTCTGTCTTGAATTCTGAAGGAAGGAGATTTATGAAAATCTGTATCAGCCTGAGAGAATTATTTGAGTTGCAACGGAGCACACATAATGCATAGATAAAAATTAGGTATGTATCCACAACAGAGCAGGGCTAGCCCGTGGCACACTAAACATGATCATGCAGCATTCAGCCGAGATTCCTCTGTCAAGGATGTATCGAGGCCTGTTTCAGGTACCAGGATCTTTCTCAAGGTAGTATATGGCCAAGCTAATCTCTGCCAACCTTGTGAACCAAAGGTAGTCCCAGGTACATCAATCTGCGAAGCAACGATGAACCAGATCGTAATGAGAGTCAGTGGAATAGCTGTCTCGACATAGTGTTCTAGGGTCCCTTTGATTTGAGGATCCGCGGAGAGAGCCGTGATGTTCATCCCAAATACCGACTTCAGAATGGATTAGTAGTATCGGGCTATCTGGATAAACAAGAACGATGAACGCACCGCTGCAAACGAAGCAGGAAGAAATATCATAGTCAGGATTGATATCTGCTTCATGGCACGGCTTGTTGATGGGTGAGCATAGGTCTAAACTAAGGTTTCATGATAAGATACACAAACCTATCCCGAACAGTGACCTGCGTCAACCTCCGCATCTGCTCACTGTCACTGAGGTTGACACTGCTGAAGAGCTAGAGTAGGGCGACAATTATCAGCACACATCGAGATACAGGGAAGCATAACTTACAAGGTTAATGCCATTTTTCAATCGTTCTGTATGTATCTCTCTTTCCAGGTCAAGCCTCTCAATCTCTGATATTAAATGACCGCATTCCCTACGCATCATGAGCTGTTCTTCCTCATCGTAATTCTTTGTAGTATCTGATGTCTCTAGAATAAATTCAACAGATTTCTTGAAGTCTCGAAGCATGGAAGCGTAGCTGAGGAGGTGAGCATGAATGTTATGCAAAGTTTGTGAAGGTTCGGTATCTAAGTCGCTGGTTGTGCGTCGTTCCTGTGAACTAGTTTTCAGCTGATGTGGTGAGCCGGAAGAATTGAGGCATACAAGCTTGGATATGTATACATATAACTGCTCTAGAGCTTGATCCCAGGCGTACATAGCGTACCACATATAGATGAGTAGAACAAATGCCGGATCGTGCGTCGTCTTCAGGATGTTTGCCCAGTAGACGGATGAGCCAGCATCTATGATACGGGATCGCAAGTGTAACGATGCGGTGGATCTGTTATCATTGGAGTGGAACGATATTATTGTGTTGCCACTCGATGAGCGGATCATATGGACAGCCAGAATTTCATGGACAAGGATCAAATCTGTTCGAAAGTTGGCAGCATGTAAACGAAAAGCAAGACTAAGCAACCTTCTTGATCAGAAGCAGGGAGAAATCCTCCTTGATAACCGTCATGGGTACCTAAAGCAGGGATACATACGTGCTCTACCGCTGACAGGGAAAAATTAACTCACGCCTGCTCACAACGCTGACAAATGGCAGTACGATAGTAATGCCTAGGTGACGAGGCACAAAACGAGTGTGTTTTTGAATCGCGTCCTCATTTCACCAAGGTGGTCACTCACGATCTCCATTGCTCTTGGGAATTGTCTCTCGATATCGAGTAGGGATCCAATTCAGTGAAGATGAGAAGAAGAAAGGTTCGATCTTATATCTGACCAGAGCAAAGGGGTGATATGCGACGAAGTCATCCAATCGTTTGAAAGACCCTTACCTTGTTCCAAGAATTTGAAGGACAGGTCCCGACGGTTTATTAAGGAACAGTGCTCTGATCGTAACACCGTATGAAGGAGGCGCTTGAATGACGTTGATGAAAGTATCTTCGCCTCCGCGTTTGATCAACATCTCGCCAGACGTGAATATTGAACTGTGGGTACTGATATCTGCGTAGTGAATTATACACTCTGCTGGGGTATAATGAATGGCTTGTGCAATCTTGCTTCGCTCGACTTGCGAGTGTGTCCAATTTGGAAACTGAAAAACAGCTCATAAGTAATTTCGTTGTGTAAGAACAAGGCGGAATTCTGAGTTCACCAGTGACCGCGGGTAGTTTTTCCACTGCTTTTGAGGGTCGATTTCAAGCTGAGGCGAATCAATCACGGTAGACGACTGCTCGGGCTGGAGGTCACTAAAGTCTTTCCATGGCCAAGGTCCTTTGGATACGTTTTGGTGAGCTAGAATCAAATCATAGAGATTGAAATACAAACCGGCAGGTGCACCATGTCGACGTGATCGTGGAGTTTCGGGTGAACGTAGTCCAAAATTCAGAGTCTGCGCGATGTTTTTGACATTCAGAATCTGCTTGACAGTCCTGTCCATGCTGAGGGCCTTTGGGGGTTGTCTGGAACTCTGCAAAGCTCAAGGATAAAGCTCTATCAAGAAGACAATCAATGCTCCAAATACCGGAGTATTCAAGATCAAACTGTTGAAGCAAGTTTGAGCTCCCTCTCTTTGTCGAGCTCCGTCAAACTTGCCCGAAGTTGAGAGGTTAAGTGGCTTGTGGAGCAATTACCCTTCCATCAAGTTCTCTCCAACGGTTTCTCCAAAACTCCCCTGACAGCGGGTCGGAACTGATCCTGGTGGAGATTGGAGATATCTGGATGACTTCACTCCCGAAGTGCAAGGAGGATGACTGTGCAGAACTCTGCAGAAGGAAATCCAAACTCCTGAACGAGCTTCGTACTTTTCTTGCGATAGAACACGGCTCGAGTATAGGTATGGACTAGGAATCGACACTTTGGTGTACATGTCGATCCTCTGAAGACAACAAATCTTTTAAGCTCAGTCGCGGCATCCGAGCCGTTTGGGACTTGCATTCTAACCAATCCTGTACCACCCTAAATAAGGAACGAAACTCTTTAACTCTTCTCCAACCGTTGGAGACGAGATCTCCGTGATCACCGTTCCTAACCTCGGACCCGGAGAAGACTTGTCTCCATTTCCCCTCTTGAGTTGGAGAGCGCTCAGCGGATTTGAAAGTGAATCAATAAAATCAATTTGAAGCCACTGAACGTACTGCGTGCATGCTTTTCTGAGAGAAAGCAAAGAGAGGACCAGGAGACTTAGAAGAAA
The DNA here is from genome assembly GCA_017657315.1 of Termitomyces sp. K1Ag. Classification (NCBI taxonomy): domain Eukaryota; kingdom Fungi; phylum Basidiomycota; class Agaricomycetes; order Agaricales; family Lyophyllaceae; genus Termitomyces; species Termitomyces sp. K1Ag. Next base: position 8,556 of record JAGGAR010000032.1, on the reverse strand, counting down.
AGGTACGGCCAGTTAAAGCGTATTTATCCACCTACATGACACTGCCCATCGACCATGGCAATAAAGGAAAGACACCATTACATTTATGCAGTCCCCGGCATTAGCTCGTTCAGGTTCTTCTCAAACTCTGCCCACTCCCTCCTGGCCACCGCCACTCGCTGCAGAGAACGAGGTTCGAAGATGGCTGGGAAATGGAAGGGTGAGTTAGAAAGCTATATATTTAGCACGATAATCAACAATATATTGAACAAGAGAAATTCAATACTCGCATCTCCGGAGAATGACGCATCGCTGTCGTCGTATTGGAATGGTAGACCAGTATCAGGATCAACTTCGTTGGAAGCACGGATATTGAATGTCCACAGCATGGTGACAATATCTATCCACAAAGATCGCTCGGCAAACGGAACACCCGGACATACTGCAAGGCTGATGAGAGACTAGTGCTGAACCACATTAAGATGGAAATGCTGACCACGTCGGCCAAAGCCAAAGGCGCTTGTCTCTTAATCTGGCTTCAGCTTACCTTCAGAGTCAAGGAAGCGTTCAGGCATGAATCGATCCTGATCCTCAATTTTTGACTGGTCATGCTCAATTGCCCTGATAAGGTTAGCTTATTTGCACTTGCAAGCGACTGTTGAGTAGTTTACTTACCACGTAACTGCAAAGATGAGACTGTCCTTAGGAATGAAGTACTCTTGTCCATGATGCACAATCGTGTCCTCGGCAGTTGATAAATGGGGTAGGCCAGACCGAACTACACTTCCAAGTTAGTCTCAACGCGCAACTGAGATGCATTGAACATGCTTGCAGGGCGCCAACAGAGAGTTTCTGCAAAAAGGTTGACGTAAGGTGATGTTGTCCAAGACATTGAAGTGGCTATTTCAAGAACGCACCCCGAACAATAGCTTCTATATAGGGCAGGAAAGGTCGATCCTTGAAGGATGGCAAGCGATCAGGCCCTACGACATCGTCAATCTCTCTTTGTGCTGTTCCAATCCAGTCAGGATAACGAATGCAAGCAAGGACAAAGGTCTGGAGGGCTATTGTAGTCTGGCATCATGTAAGAAACAAGGGCACTGAAGAGCGTCTACGGAGTGTTCACCGTTTCAATGGCGGCCTACAGTTTTGGTCAGCTACAGTCACAGAATATGTTATAATTTTGATGAAGTGGGTATTGCTCACGCCGGCAAATTGTCTCATCAGACGACGCTGATCTCCTTCAGGTTTGTCCTCACCCACAAAAGTAGCAGCCCATCTGTAGACCGAATCATTGGTAAATGATATCAAATTGAATCAGAGGGAAGAGCCATACGTGTCCATGCCAGCCGCATTACGTCTCATAGCATGATCTATAAGTTGTTCGTAGAGTGCATCATGTCGTTCCCGAGCTAACCGTGCACGGATCCGCCATGGCATCGGTCCAGGTATCAAGTCCAGAAGGGGGAAAAAATTGGTGAGACTGTTGGTAGGAGTCGCGAGATAGACTAGCTCAGCGAGAATCTGCCTAGCAATGAATATCACGGCACGCCACAGAAACGGCTGTTTCCCACTCACGGCAAGGAGTTCTTTGAGTTCCGGTTCATGGCCTGTTGGACAGTGAAGGCCAAACGCTGCTGTAAGTATAGTACTTGACGCAATCCTGAAAATTTCAACGAAAAGTTTGAATACCCTTTCGCAGGACCAGACAAGCCCAAGCTACCTTTGAGTGTGGTGTGACCAGTTTTTCCCGCCATCGTTGAGTAGATGCTGGACATTAAGAACAGCTTCAAATTCTTGAAGCGGCTCTGTCTTCCCAGCTCGTACGACGGACATGACGTGATTCGTGAGTTTGCAACCTATGGAGCGGGCTATCGAGTACTCTTCACCTAGAGCCTAGAAATCATTCTTAGGATCGACGTGATTGCGCTGGGTTTGCCAACCATCAACAGCTCAGCAGCAGTGCAGTAGGGAATGACTTACAATGTAATATAAATTTGGTCGCGATGAATGCTTAGCCGCGTGCTTTTCGAGCAGGGTTTTGGCCACTTCCATGTCCCCAATCAAAAGAACGGTCTACCGAGATGTTTAGTTGGGAACGATAGTGATTTTAGACGGAGAGGGAGATCTTACAAAGCCAGCCAAATTCAATGATACGAGACCCCCATACTGTTCGACAAGGGTTCTGAAGTAGGTTGCAAGATGCTGTTAAACGTTGTAGTGTCCCATTGAGATTGCGTAGTTCAACATAAATGGGAACAAAGGGCGTACCTGCCTGGGCACTTGTAGAAGATTCCCAAAGAGCGGAATTCCAACTGGGCCCGGGGGTAAGATGCGGTCGCCCCTGTATTTGCGCCGAACATACAACCTCCCAAGTGCAACGAGAATGATAGTAGCTGCAACAGTCAATTGGCTAGTACTTGACAACATGCTAGGGGCGTGAAACACGACCTGCAAATGAGCCGTCCCTATGAGCGCAGAGGGACTACAGTGCAAGCTCCGAACTAGGCGTATATAGTTCAGAACCTTCCAGGACTTTTGATGCGATACAAGTCGACAGGATATTTTGTCTCGGAACATGAATCAATTGCATAAATTGTGAAGGCTGTAGACGCCGACTCATCGTAAGAAATCAATCTTATTTCTGTAAGTGTGGCTTCCATACTTACATGTTACGGCAAGCCAAGGCCGCCCGACAAGACGGACGACCCGTCAAGTGTTGGATATAAGACTTCTATCCCAGTGACCCTTCGGCGTCAAAAGTTTCTTCTCAGATAGAGTCGTCTTTCCATCTCATTCAAATCTTCGGGATCGGGACTCTTCCCGGGGGCGTTGATATCGCACATTCAGTAGTGTCACTCGTTCCCTTCTGAATTGAGAAAATGTATGAAGTCAGTATGTGAATAGGCGGATAAACCGACTGAAACTACTCTATATATGCTGCTGTTCATGAAACGGCAAAAAACAAGAGGGGACAAAGTTTGGGACAAGTTTGGCAGGAAAACAGTCAGGCACGTGTTGAAGCTCTTGCACAACAATAACAAACTGCTGTTCCGAAGCATGACGCAAATTGTTGGCGTCGCTGACTGAGCACCGACTCGTTTCTCGCAATCATGCTGTCTCTAGCTCGCACGCTTGTTCGCCCTACAATTTCTCGCACATTTGCTGCACGCGCTGCTGCGTTGCACACACTTCCAGATTTGCCCTATGCCTATAACGTGTGTGAATTGAAACAATTTCATCGTACTGAAGTACTGACTGTTATCCAGGCTCTGGAGCCTTTTATTTCGGCGGAAATCATGACTCTGCATCACACTAAGCATCACCAGACATATGTCAATGGACTTAACGCAGCAGAAGAGGCGTATGCCAAGGCAGAATCGCCCAAAGAGAAAATTGCGCTACATCCAGCGCTGAAATTCAATGGCGGTGGTATGTATATTGATTGCTCGTCAATAACAGTTCCATCATCTCACAATGGCCAGGTCATATCAACCACTCTCTTTTCTGGAAGAATCTTGCTCCTGCGAATGCGGAAGGTGGCAAGCTCGAGAGCGGTCCTCTTAAGTCCGCTATTGAGCGTGACTTTGGCTCTGTCGAGGCCTTTAAGAAAACATTCAACGCCAAAACTGCTGCTATCCAAGGAAGTGGTTGGGGCTGGCTTGTGAGTCTATATTCTTGCACATCGAGACTCCTGCTTATGACCGCCATTCCATTCAGGGCTACAGCTCGATCACCAAGAAACTGGAAATTGTGGCGACTGCTAACCAAGACCCCTTAATTTCGCACATACCCATCATCGGTGTTGACATCTGGGAACATGTGCGTTGCCGGCTCTTCATTTTAAATCCAAAAACTTACCTATGAAATGACATGTAGGCTTTCTATCTTCAGTACAAGAATGTCAAGCCTGACGTAAGTGTCGAAGCTCTTTCTTTTGGCGTGATTTTTCAATGATGAGATATTTGTAGTATCTCAACGCCATCTGGAACGTCATCAACTTCAAAGAAGCTGAGAAGCGTTTCTTGGAGGTTGCGAAGTAAAATGATGTTGTACTCGACGTGAAAGAATGTCTTGAATTCATGCTGCCATGTGTCTTTTTAGTTATAGCCTGACATCATAACTTCAACTTGAAACACGCCAAACGTGGGCTGCGGAGAGTTGAAAATGCAAGTGACTGTCACACTCACGTGCCTCGCGTCAGCCAATAACATTCCATTAGTCAAGAACTTTTTAAATAAATCCCACTCCATTCTTCCCACCACAATTGAAAATGAGTACTCCATCCCAACTCCTGCTTGCCGCGATTCGCGATCCGCACGACCCACGACTATGTGCTTCTTGCCTCATAGGTTGCCTGGAAAAAACCTTTCCTGGGCGAAGCATTGCAAACACGCAGGCGAAGTCCCGTTCAGGCGCGTCCAAACGTAACAACAACAGTATTCTGGCGGACAATCACGATGTTTGGAACGCGTTAATCCTTTTTATAACCACGAAAAGGACTAATAAACAGATGGAGCGTCTCTTGGTCCGGCTTGCTGTGTGTAAATGCCGTGTGACAGACACACACATTAAGGAGCTTCATCGCGCGGGGAACAATGTTGGGAGTAACCTTATTCGAGAAAATGTCCTTGATCTAGAAGCCATAGATTCCGGCATGATGGGAACAGCTTTCACTCGTTACATATTCTCGCTACTCCTTCGTGCTTTACCTAGTGCTGGGGTAAAGTCAGTAGCGAAGGGTCTTTCTACATGGCCTGCATCTCCCACGGACCTCATTCCACTGGGGGCCGAAACCTTTGTTACTGCCATGCTACAATGGCAGAAGATACTCGACGACACTACCGCCTTCGCGGTGTTTGGACACGTGTTGCGTCTCTGTCAAGGACTCCTCGTTCCGAGTCTCGTATCCCAGTCGGTCACTGGTCGACTCGTTGAAACCGGCAGAAGTCTATTTGATCGTTATTTAGTCTATTTCAAATCGGATGAGCGTAACTCTCTGCGAGGACGGCATGCAGCAGCCGTTTTCGAAAAACAGATCGATATGATTGAGCTCTTTATTGAACAGGTCAGGGACCAGAAAACAGACCTGAGCACTGCCTTAGTCCGAGGATCAGAGACGAAATTTTGCCAATTATGTGCACTTCTGCTTCACGTCACGTCTGATCCACGATTTCCAAAGTTCTCATTGAAGTTTCATAGCGTGCTCATGCACTGGGGCCAACATCTATACCGATTTTTCCACATGCACCTACCTCCTCGGCCACTCATTGCTCTACATCCTGACATGGTCAGCCTTGACAGGTTCTGCTTCCCTCCTCCCCCTTCTGTACGGTCGCTCCCCGAAACCGCGAGTTTTGTCATTATATGGTACAAAACCGACACACGATGTTCAGGCCTCAATTGCAAAAACACGATACAAAGCGTTGGCAAGAACTTCCAACGTTGTGGCCGATGCAAAATCATGGGTTATTGCAGCCGCGAATGTCAAAAGCAGGATTGGATAAATCCAGGATATCCTCATAAAGCTATTTGTCCGATTTTCGTTGATCTGGTGGAGAAAGGTGGTGGATGGGCAGTGTTTTCAAAGTGCACTGATGCGGGACATCCCGAAGAGCGAACAATTCTCCGCAATTGGGCTGCAGTAGGGGTGAAGGAAGCAGATCTCCAATATGTTGATGATTGGCGTAAGGATCGCGAGTCACGGAAAACGCGACTGCCTGACGGAACGGAGTGGACGCCGGGGTTCGATGATTATGATACTTTAATCTGGCAATTCGGTGGCCGTAAACGTTCGTTCATTCCAGCTTTCAAACTATTCCTAACTGTTAACCTGGTTTTTATAGCGGAATATCCTGATCGACTTCAGCGCTGGCCATCGGAGGTTGCGAAAGTCAAAGCAATATTTGAAGTAATGCCATTCTGGGATCAAGACATTGATGTCTGAAATAGCTCTAGAATTCTGAAGTTCTGTATCTCCAAAAGTACGCGCTGACGAGCAGGCTACATGGTATTTTTGTTAGGTTCAAATTTGTGTATATAATGTAACACCAAGGATGTCTCAATATATAATAATCTTGCTGTCGAATCTCTCCTTTTGTTCAATATGGAATCGCTTCTGTTATTCAAAAATACAACACGGTGATTATAAGGCTATTCAAGAATACGGCTAGTAGAACTTGAGAGATCTGTAGATTGTACGTATAAAGGGGATATCGAGACAACATCGAGACACCTCCGAGACCCTTCAACGACGATGTTTGGGTGGAATATTCTCTTTGTTGGCCATGCTTGATCTTCGGGACGACAAAATGGATTGTTTCTTGGCTCCCAAGTACTTCGACGAACTGACGATAGGTGAAGGTGTCGAGGGAACATTCGGAGAACGCGAAACACCTAAGACGGGCGATTTGGAAGCTGACGTCGAGGGAGTCGCTGTCTCAGGCAGGTGAATAGGAGATAGGGGAGCTTGAGGTTCAGCTGGAATAGTCAAAATGTGTAAGGGAAGAGGGTGAGTCGGAGCAGAGGTCCTGGAGACAGAGATAGGTATCGCGTCTGAATGATTCACATCCTCCGAAAAAGGTACAGCAGCAGCAGAGTACGACAATGGAGGCAACAGGTGAGAATCTGCGATCTCAGGAAGATATAGCTTGGGAAGCGTTGAACGCAAGATTTCCTGAGACGTCGACGAGTTTGATGATGAGTGGCATTGTCGACGTCCCCTTGGAGAAAGACTGGGATCCTGTAGTTGACGCTTCGAAAGACTTGGAAAAGGTTAAGAGGAACCCAATGATCGATTTTAGAACGACGTACTGGATCTTTAGATACTCTTCAGCTGCAGTCTGAAGTGACGGCCCAATCAAACTCTTTGCCAAACTCATAACTTCATCTTCGCAGATCTCATCGTGTTTCAGCACCTCAAATAGGGCGATCATATTGAGCTCTTTCTCCGTTATTCCAGCGTAAGGCGCCAGGTCTCCAGTTGTGAACATCATATAGTTGAGTGATAAGTCCAATACAATAAGATCGCAAGAAACCTGTTTGAGCGAGATCGTCAGAATGTCTGTAACTGCTCCTATTAATGACGCACGGGGAAGAAGTCCTGAGGCATATGTCGATATTGGTCGTACTGTATTTCTCTTACCAAAGGTCGAAATATCTTGTCGACGCTCAGTGCGCGAGGCAATGGTAAGGTTTGTGCATCTTTGATGGCTCGCTTGACAGCATCCCGTAGAGCGGCGGCAGACCAATACAGGGGTGAGTGGCAGTGTTCGCCAGACGAGTCTAGAGACATAGGTAGACCTAGATCCACGATAAGGAAAGGCTTGTAGACGGTGGTAACGAAGAGATCGTTAACTTGAGGCCACCTAGGTCTGAAAAAGGGGTGATGATGGCCTCAAGCAAGCTGAGAACTCGAAGGTGGCGGATATTACTGCTTTTGGTCATATTTGGCAACCTCCCCGATCTGGGCGACGTCTATGATTCGCGTGGTAAAATGCTTACAGTGCTTTCACAAAATGATGTCTGCACGTGTTCGGAGCATTTCAAAAATCATGAAAATGAGAATAAATCAAAACTCATATCTCCAGCCTAGCCATGGCCCCTCTAGGGCTTCTATGGCTCTGTTACGTCACCAGATCAATCCATATGTGAAGATCAGGTTTCTGGAGTGTGTTGTATGTGGGTTGATTTTCGGTTCGTATAAATGCGAGTCATTCTGCTTTTTGCTGGACATCCCGCATACTAATCGTTATACCTTGTCACCTATCCAGCTCTTCCAAAGATATTTGCTTGTACATACCAAGAATCAGCCGGTCAACTTTAAACTTTTTGCTCAGGCCCATTTCACTTTACGATAAAACGTCAATACTGCACATCGAGCTGCACAGATGGGACTTTTTGTCAACGAACATCTTCTTCAAAGTTAGGGCTAACTACACGAGTCGTGTCATCGCAAGAATCGCAATGAACATCGTTCTCCGAGCAAAGTACTGTGACCTATCGATTATCGATTATCATCAGAAAGAGTGGCAGGGAGGTCTTTGAGCATGATTCATTGATAATGAACAGGCATCGGTGTGCTGGGAGAGGGACAATGAAGACTACAGTTTCACGGTGTGATTGACATTCATACGTGCCACCAGCTGCCAGCTCACCTCCACAGCTATGTTACACGATGCCCAATAACGTTCAATGACCACTACGCGAAAGATACTTGGACTCAAAAACGTGCTACTGACGGTCCCAATCCGTTCGAGTTTGAGTGAGGATTTGGCAAGGATTTGGCAAGAACTTTTCTCACAAGGGTCTCAACGTGGAGTGAACGTGGTGCAATTTTCAAGGTTGAGGAAAGGTGTTAAAGAAGTGATATCATTTTTATCTATACATGTATCTCTATAATGCAATGAGTCTGTAGAGCTATTGAATGAGGCGGACAGTTTTTTTCTCTTTTTTCGATTTTCAGAATTTTTGAACTGTCACAAATATGTGCAGACATCATCATCAGCAAACCTACCGACTGATGGTACCGGCTGGTACCACGTGGTACCAGCCGGTACCATCTCAACCAGGCCGCCA
>JAGGAR010000031.1:5643-50000 GCA_017657315.1 Termitomyces sp. K1Ag | reverse complement strand
GCTCTGAGGCCGCCCATCCGATGGGTAACCAGGTCCTGGGGGTATTGGAACACGAGGTCCCGTAGGTGGTCGAACATCAGGAGACGAGGGCTGGACATAAGGAGGAGCCTGATATTGCTGAGGGGGCAGAGGTTGCTGAGGAGGCGAGAACGGTTGCTGAGGAGGCGAGAACGGTTGCTGAGGAGGCGAGAACGGTTGCTGAGGAGGCGAGAACGGTTGCTGTGCCGACTGTTGGTACCGATACCTATCTTGAGGAGCAGGAGGCATACGGCCAAAGGAATCAGACTGAGAAGGAATGACTGGCTTTGGTCCAGAGAGTTTCATGCGGTCGATTTGTGAATCGATAGATGATGAAGCCATATAGTGATCGAGTTGTGGACGGCCAGGTGGATTGCCGAGCTTTTTCCTTCTGAAAACAGAGAGGAAGTTGAAGTAACTAAAACCGACTTTAGACCGTGGGCTTACAATAGGTTTTTAAAGTTGTCACGTCGGAATACTCCTTGGTGAGGTCGAAAAAGGTATGGTGAGAGATGAGATATGGTCATCGAGTGAGCAGGAGATATCGATAATGTCTCACCTTTTCACAGAGTAGTGGAGATATTACAATGAATTGAATGAAGTGAAAACGACTACCCCGTAGAAAAGGTTCAATTGTGAAAAAACATGGTGAGAAAGAGTGGCGACACGCTCACCGGTGCTGCAACAAATAAAGAAGATGAGAGAAGCAGCACAAGCTGAGGATGGAAATCAAACTCTTGGCGCCTAAGTACTGTCCTAAGCACAGCATCTGCGCCGCCAAACAATGGCTGCCGAGAACGGCTTAGAGTCACAGGGTGAAGAGTTTGGCGCACAGCAGAATCAGTAACAACCACTCAAGAGTATCAAGCCCGGGATCATTGCCGAGTCCCACTGTCATCATCTTTGTACTTTTTGTTTACTTACGTCCATGTCTTTTGACAGCAGTTGACGCGTGATCTCGTATCAAGCAAAGAAAATGCTAAAGAAATCAACGTCAGCCAATCTTCAAGGATGTTAACTTTGACGATGTCCATCACGAAGTAGATGCGAGTCTCTGTCTGGAAACAAGAATGCAATCCGAGCAGGAATGGATGGCGTTCCCTTGCGGCAGCCAAGAAAACCCTCTTCTCCGAGCGAGTACTGATGAAGCAGTTAGAAGTGGACTAAGGGTAACGAACTGCTGTCCCGAACCTCTCAACTTCGTCATTATCGATGATAAACTCTTTCTTCAGGACTTTGATAGCAAAAAGACCATTCGTCATCTTCTCCTCCGCTAACATGACCTTGCCGAAATTGCCCTTTCCGAGAACGGCGAGGAAGTTGAAGTCATTAAGAGTGACTTTCCTTGGCGGGCGGGCAGGCGGTTGCTGTTGAAGCTGCTGTTGCTGTTGGAGTTGCTGTTGTGGCAAGGCTTGTGGCGGTAAATGCTGTTGTAAGGCCGGTTGTCGGATAGGTGCGACTTCCTGCGGCGGTCGTTTAGGCGAAGCAGGCAAAGGTACGCGATCGATAGGACGCGGCATTTGGATGGGACTACCCATGCCAGGCTGCTTGGTTTGCCCTGGAGGAACCTGGGGTCGCGGAGCCTTTGAATCGCTGATCAGCTTTTTCCCCTAAGTTGAAAGTTGCAAAGAGCATACCGAATAACCCGGTTGCTCATCATAACCCGCTGACGGTCCTTGTTCATATGGTCCCTGAGGTCCTCCAATCAGTGGGTAACCAGGAACATGAGCTCCCTTAGGTGGTCGAACACTGGGAGGCGAGGGTTGGATATAAGGAGCCTGATACTGCTGAGAAGGCAGTTGTTGAGGTTGTTGGGGAAGCGAGAACGGTTGCTGCACTGACTGTTTATACTGATACCTATCTTGAGGAGCAGGAGGCATACGGCCATAGAAACCAGGCTGAGGAGGAAGAGAAGGAATGAGTGGCTCTGGTCCAGGGAGCTTCATGCGGTCAATTTGTGAATCGATCCATGAGGAAGCCGCATGGTGATCAAGTTGTGGACGGCCAGGTGGATTGCCGAGCTTTCTCCTTCTGAGAACAGAGAGAAAGTTGAAGTCACTAAAACCGACTCTCCTTGGCGGGGAGACAGACCTTTGTTGTTGCGGCGATGACGGTCGTACGGGCACAAGTGCGACAGCTTGCGGTCCAGACTGAGGTGAAACTCGAGGAGGACCCCAAGGTAGCGGGTTCTACAAAACACTTGTTAATCTCGTTTGCCGGTGGAAATTCATGAAAGCATACAGGACGCAATCGCTGTTCTGACGATTGTCGTTGGAAAGCTGCAGGGTGATCTTCGATCACCGAGGGATCTAACAATTGAATATCCCTTCCATCGCTGGCATTCGTGTGAAAACCAACGTGTGGTAGGTCGCGGTCCAGGATGGTAAACGCATCTGATGGCTTCAGTCTAACATTCATTCTCTGCCGAAAATGGACGAAAGACGAATCAATTGTGTCCGTTCTCGGTTGCGCGTTGAGCAGAACCTTCAAACGACCAATTATGTGCGGTACTCTTGGGCGATCGTTTGGATTTCCCGCCCAACACTCTTCCATTAACAACCATATGGAACCCCACTCCACCCAGGGTAGACTAAGATTTTCTGGCTTCTGTGGCCGAGCACCGGACATGATTCGTTGCTGGATGGTAGCTTCGAGATGGATGTCTGAAAAGGGTAGCATGCCTGTGAAAATCTGGGACTTCTTCAATTGATGATAAGGGAACGAATCTAATGAGATACCTCATAGCAAACACATGACCATGCGTATACATCACTCTCCATAGTGTTCTTGACAGTCACGTCATTGTCAACGTTAAAGAGCTCAGGTGCCTGCCATCGAACAGAACCTCCTCGAGAGGATGCGGAGGAAGCGGACGTCCACGCCAGTATCTGCAAATCATATACCGAGGATAAGCCAAAATCAGTGAGACGTGGTCGACCCGCAGAGTCAATGAGAATATTAGGCTGTGAAGGGCAAAGACATGATTATACTATTGTGCAGATTGGAGTATAGAATCCACCTACCCCTTTTAGATCGCCATGGACTATTCCGTTCTGATGTAGATATTGTAGTCCTTCGGCAACTTCAAATACCTAGATCGCATGTCAGTAAGAGGTAGGCTACAATAGTATTCACGATACCCTTACCAACTGGCCACGATCAACGTTAGGATTATTTGTCAGATAGGTTCGAATTTGGCCAGCCTCCATCCAAGGAGAAACAAAACAAATTTTGTTCTTAAGAAAATAAAGTCCATAAAAAGGAAGGACATTCTTGTGTTCCAACTGCCTCCAGAGGACGCTCTCTCGAGATATTGTCTACTCTGAATCAAGTTCACCAAATTCGAAGAATTCCTGAAAAATCTAACCTTTGCTAAATGTTCAACCTGTGTGGTCTGGTAAACACGGATGGCCTTCAAACAAACCGCCTCTCCCTCAAAAAAACCCTTATAGATGTCAGCAAAGCCTCCAGCCTCGAGAGGATACTCAGTTGCCATCGTGATACCGCTGAGCGTATAGCAGGTCGGATATCGCTTTGACTTCTCGGCCAATCTTTGTGTGGCAACGACAAGGTGTCTTCGGAAGTCGATATCTGATTCCGGCCTGTCGAGGAGCTACACATAGTTTATGAGTAATCGAGGCCCTCAACGAGGCTGGTTGAACTGTTACTGGCCCATTGGAAAGTATCTAATAATATCTGGGCTTCCGCATCCTTGTATTTCAAGATGACCCTATAAAGATTTTTATCACGAAAGACAGCATGAAGTTTTGCAATGAGAGCCAAAACTTCCTCATCAAGGTTTGGAGTGGCTTCCACCATGTGTCTCGTGGGCTTCAGGCGAGACAACTGTATAACTGTTCGAAGACGGAAGACGACATGTCGAGCATTGTGCATGATAAACATCGTGATGTACGGTGCTATTTGATGATATCAAACTCGCGTGAAACGTTCTTGGTATGAGGCACGACTGAGATCCAAAAGGAAATTCGTCACAACCCAGAACTTCTACTAGATTATTATTGAATTGACTTGTGGGAACTTGAATTCCATCCAAGTTGGTCATACCTGAGGCCTGAGGCTCCTGCTCGTCACGCCCTCAGTAAAACAGCCTAGAAGTTGAACCTCGAGATACAACTTTTGTCGGTCGAGCGAATACACAAATGAATTCTAGAAATACGGGGCGAGGAAATTATTTGTGGCTGTCAATAGACCGTGGGCTTACATTGGATTTTCAAACTTGTCACGTCGGAATTATCCTTGATGAGGGCAAGCTCGAGAAAGCTGTGGTGAGAGATGAGACATGCCCATCGAGTAGGCAGGAGATATCGATAATGTTTCACCTTTACAGAGTAGTGGAGATATTACACCAACCAACCAACCAATGAATTGAATAGAGTGGAAACACTACCCTGTAGAAAAGGTGCAATGGTGAGAAAACATGATGAGAAAAAACAGCGACACGCTCACCGGTGCTGCAACAGATAGAGAAGATGACAGAAGCAGCACAAGCTGAGGATGGTCTCGGCGTCTGCTGTCCTCAGCACAGCATCTGCGCCGCCAAACAATGGCTGCCGAGAACGGCTTAGAGTCACAGGGTGAAGAGTTCGGCGCAATCAGTAACGGCCACTCCAAGTGTATCGAGCCGGCCCCCGGGACCATTGCCGAGTCTTGTACTTTTTACGTCTATGTCTTTTGACAGCTGTTGACAGCTGTTGACGCGCGATCTCGTATCAAGCAAAGAAAATGCTAAAGAAATCAAACATCAGCCATTCTTCAAGGATGTTAACTTTCCTCCACAAGCACATTCCTTCACCTTACTTCCCCACAGTTGTATGTGACTTCATCAATTGTATGGTTTTCCCTTGGCTGAAGGATGTTTCAAAATGTGAGCGCTGATCGTCCGACAAACCTCACTCCAGTGATATCTTCTCGGGACCAAGCCGAGTTCAACGGTTTCTCCTGGGTAGGCTTAGTACAACGTCACGGATGATCATTCAGTTCTGATTTCTTACGCAGGTGGCACGATGGGCAGACGCGTAAAACACTTCCGATTCTTTCTGTGTTTTCGCATCGATACGTACATACACCATACTTGTTGTAGCCCGTCTGTATCTTGTAAATAGGAATTCTTCTAGCTTATCACTCGACGAACCTTACTGTGTACCCAACCCTTTACTTTGTTTCATAGCAACTACATGCCCTCCCGTCCCTGGCAAACCGGTCGTCTTCTCCTCAATGCCGTCGTCCTCGTCTGTTATGGGTCCCCGCATAAGCCGATAAAAGCTTTGCCATAGCTCGGCGATCGTGTCGTACTCTTTTGTCATTCCCAGCACCTCTTCAAGCTTGCGATTGAGCACGTTTGTGGACGAAAGGAGCTCCTCAAAGCCCTGACAGTGTTTTAGTGTTCGAATAGATGAGACCGTGTCACTTGTCACATCGCAACGATACTTACACTTGTGATATCACGCGCAAGCCTGTCGCGTTCGCGTTCAAAAAACGTCGAATCTTCGTCCGCTTGGGACATGTATAGTGCCCCTGCTTAAATGAGGAGTGAGTCGGTGAGATGCTGAGGTGATGGTAGACTCTAATCAACCACTGGCAGTTCCGTGACGTGTAATTCTTGTGACTGTGACAAGACGCGTCCGTCACGTGCACATGGCCCAAACGCACTCAGTCGGACTGCATTGTTGACTTCTGAGGCGAGATGTGGCAACGACGCCACTTTTTAGAAAATCCAAAAGAGTGGAAATCGCCCGCTATATTAAATACGTTTTGTCGGATACCAAAAACCTGAAAGAAAACGAATTGGAATTGAACAAGTACATAAATAAGCAACCCAAAAATAGCCTCTTTTTACTCCTGCCAGTGATTTAGCGCGTAGGTTGGCAGAGATGCTGATAAATTATTCAATCAGAAAAAATACATCAATTTAAGAAACTGACATACGTTGAGACGCCCTGCATGATGAGCGCTATGTCTCTGCGTCCGGCAGTTATACCCATACCTATTCATGGATATCTCAGTAACAAAATTCTAACCTTGCAGACGTCGAAAATACTCACCAGCAGTCTTCATTGATTTCGTCCCCTCCTGAAAGAGGCATGAGATGTATGCAAAGGGAAATGCGCATGATCCGAGGCTTACTCTCTCGTTTCCATTCTAGGAACCAAAGGTGAAGATGAGCTTGGAATATCTCAACGATGCATGGTTCACACAGCCAGTCGCCATTATTCCAAGTGTCCCAAGGAGGTGTTTTAACCTGGTGCATTTTCTCTAGAAGATTTGTGTATGTTGGCGATGAATAGGCGCCAAGGAGCTCATGTCTTAGGCTACCGCCCTCAACAATGTTGGCAATAAGGTGCCCCTTGACGAGTCCTACGACACCATGATATCCAAGGGACAAGGAGAAGCGCCGTAAATCGTCCCAACCTGATATTTTGTTTGTATGTCCGCGAAATTGCAATTTTTGGACGTAACTTACTTGACTCGTTCCATAAATCAAGACCGCAAATGGTGCCACATTTCTCACCTGTCTGATGGTTTGAATATACACAGCAACGAAAGACAGAGGAAACTTGCAAGTATCGTTACCCCCTCGAACATCATCGAGTAAAGATGTCCAATGGGTAGAATTGTCAGGAGATTTTGTCTTACGTTCCTCCCAAATCCTTTTGAGGGGATCGGAAAGATAATCCGCGAGGGAAGGCGGGACAATGTCCTGAGATCCATACAAACTTTCAGCCGTTATCAGTTGATACGCCTGCAGTACCAGTGCTGGACCACGAGCTAACACCACATCTCCAGACAACTCATCAGCTGTCAAAACAAGTCAATTTCAAACTAAGACGCAAATTATGATGATGACGAACGTTGCCCGCTCTCTCCAGTACAGATTCCTTTCGCGATTTCAATCAGAAATAATGAAGTACTATGCAGCTCGAATAATTCAGATGTGGCAAAATCATCCAACAACTTCTTTCGTGCAAGCCTATCACGTTCTACATCAGCTGGATCAAAAGTTTCATCATCTTCGTCTTCTTCTTCGTAGTTATCTGCCGGAAAAATCTTGGCAACTAGCATTAGACGATACATTGCCCTTCGAAAACGTAGAGATTCTATGGAGTTCAGGACACTGGTGCGAGAAGTACGATCTTTATGTCTGGCCACATTGTAGGAGGGATTTGTTCATTTAGTTGAATTTGTTTGAATCAGAGACAACCTACCTGAAACTAAAGAGGTCTTCCAGAGCTTTGACTACTGTGGCGTTCTTTGCCAATTGGCAACACTCTTCGCCAGTTATTAAACCAATGTCATCGTCTTCTGACCAGGCTTGTATCTGGGAAACCCCATGCGTGCTTGTCTGATTTGATGCACCAGAATCCGTAGGGGCTTTGTAACGAAGCAGCCTTACAGCTTGAGGTAAGGACGGTCCAGTGATGTTGTAAGAGATGGCGCGTATGATTGATTTTGGGTGTGCCTTGAAAACATTGTAAAACGACTTGGATGTCAGTAGGGTTGTTCGAAGAGTCGAGTAGTCAGGCAGAGAGGCCAATACACAATCTATGATGTCGTCGTCCAGAGGCAACGAATTCATGCTTCGCATGCTGTTAAGAAATTCTATAGTGAGAGATTCGGCGAGAGGAAGACTTTCGTAGTTTACGGCAGCAGGGATAAGGCGGGAGTCAAGTGGTTGGAGTCAAGAGTCGGACCTCGGCGGTGTTATTTGCTCCATTGACACACGTCAACAAATCAATCACACTTGCCATGTGATCACCGATGTTTGGCACGTGAGGCATAATTTTGGAATCACTCAGCCTGAGCGCTGAGCGCTGAGTTCTTGACGAAGGCGACCGCCCTCCAGTTGGTTATGGATCACGCTCAAAGGATTACGCGCGCTCGACAGTCAGGTTCCAGGAAGAAGGGAAAACTAAAACGAGCCCGAAAAACTGAGAGCGAGCCTGAAGCCGTTCAAGTTGACCCAAACGCTAGTATCCTTGCCTTGAAGCCTAAAGAGACTAAAGATCAGGAACGGAGGGAAAAATTTAGGCAGGAGGTGTGTAATGGCATATCTGAAAGGTTTTGGAAACTGATACCTGTGGCAGCTCGCCGCACAATCTGATTCCAAATGGACTAGTAAGAAGAAGAAAAGACTTGAGAAATACATTGTATGTTGGACTTGAATCTTATTAGATTGTTGATTGTGATTCGATTAATAGGACAAAAAACTCAAAAAAGAAGAACGAATACTTTTGTTTGAGAAACTAGCGTACGTCCCTGTCCTTGTCACTATTATTTCTCCTTGACGTTTCTCAGTCAGACACAGGCGGAAATTCCATCGTCTCTACATTTACAAACTTCCTCATCTTTGGGCACTGGAAAAGCGTCTACGCATCAGGAACGACTTGAGCGGCTAGAGGACAAGCAGGTTCGGCGTGCGCTTGATGGTCACTTAGGAAAGCGTAAACGAAAGGGCGACACATATACTGTGATAGATGCCAACGACGAGGGCACCGACTCAGAAGAGGACAGGGTACTTCATGGAGGGGAGGAAGTGAAGAATTCTCCAAATACCAAAGAAGTGGAAGTGTCTGAAGAGTCTTCGACCAAAAGGTCAACTGCTACAGTTGTTGAGGTTGCGACGGAGCCACCCGTCCCTCCTACATCTTCGGCGGTTGGTAGCGCCCTCAAACGAAACCCTAATGGGACCGTGATGGCACCCAAAGTACGGCAGAAAAGCAAGGGCAAGGTGCGGCCTTTGCTTCCTTTTCTCAGAACAAATTTATAACATATAGTAGATCACATTCAGCAGATGGAAAAATAAGCCTACTCCGGCAGCTCCATTTGATGATGAAATGTCAGATACTTCCTTCGATAGTTCTGATTCTGAAAACGATTCTTTTGAGGACGAGGAAGAACAGAAACATTTAGAAGCCTCAGGAAGTGGCTCGTCAGAAGAAAGCCAGGAGGAAGAGGAGGAGGAAGGAGAGGGCATGGAGGGCGAAGAAGAGAGTCCGATGGATGAGGATGAACCACTTCAGCCTCGTAAACGTATAGGATTTAAAGATTGGGCTGTCAAGCAACTTGGAGCAGTCAAGAGCTATATTCAACCAATACTAGAGGACCCACCAGCCGAGGTTCCCGACCTTCCTCCTCCACCAAAAAAGAAACGGAAAATTGACGATCCTTCCAAGCCCGTGGAAATGCGTGGGCCTCTAGGCCGAGACCTTAAGTTACCTGACACGGCGTTTGCACAGATGTTGGAAAAGCAGGGTGTCACAAAATCGAGTCTCAAGGTCAAGGCAATTACGGTCAACCGCCCTCCTGATGTCGAAGAGGCGAGAATTCTTCTCCCTATCGTTACAGAGGAGCAGCCCATTATGGAGGCCATTTTATTGAATCCTGTCGTTATAATCTGTGGTGAGACGGGTAGCGGCAAGACGACGCAAGTTCCTCAGTTTTTGTATGAAGCCGGTTTTGGCACGCCTGACAGTGGTACGCTTGCCATCCGTTTTTTCCATTGGTTCTCGTTGACGTTTTCTCCAGATAATCCTGGAATGATTGGAATTACCCAACCACGTCGGGTTGCTGCTATGTCGATGGCTGCTCGTGTAGCTCACGAACTTTCCCTCACTTCATCCCGCGTGTCGTATCAGATCCGCTATGATGCGACTGTCTCCCCTTCCACCTCCATCAAGTTCATGACCGACGGTGTTTTGCTAAGGGAGCTTGCGACTGATTTCTTGCTAACTAAGTACTCGGTCATCATTATTGACGAGGCTCATGAAAGGAGTATCAACACCGATATCCTGATTGGGGTCCTCAGTCGTGTTCTCAAGTTGCGAGAGATGATGTGGAAAGAGGGGAAAGAAGGCGCAAAGGTAAGGTTTTCATTCAATTGCTTACACTTCTTTGCTAAGGTCTGGCAGCCCTTACGTCTAATTATCATGTCCGCGACCCTACGAGTCACTGACTTTGCCGAAAATAAGACGTTGTTTTCTACCCCTCCACCTGTCATCAACGTTGCAGCGCGCCAACATCCAGTGACGATCCATTTCAGCCGTCGGACAGCAACGGACTATGTGACAGAGGCGATAAAGAAGACCACAAAAATTCACGCTCGTCTACCTCCGGGTGGTATTCTTGTCTTCTTGACGGGCCAGAATGAGATTACTGGGGTGTGTCGGAAACTCGAGGCGAAGTTTGGACAGAAGGCGATCGAGGAAAAACGAAAGAGAAGGGCTCTTGCTGCGACTTCTGTGGGTCAGGATGACGAGAACGCCGCGTCCAAGACTGAAACGGTCGGCCCCGCACACGGCAAGTGCTTACATGGATGACCTGACCGTCTCTTAATTATCGTTGTGCAGCGGACGTCGAGGCGGAAGACTTTGACTTAGGCGAAGGCGGTCCAAGTGATTTAGCGTTTGACGTCGATGACGGAGTAAATGACGACGACCCAGATGCTTTGGACAGCGACGGTGAGGATGGGCTCAATGAAGAATTAGGCCTCGAAGATGATGGCTTCGATGGTAAAACTACTCTTCTCTACAAGATCATGTGACTTGACGATTCTCCTCCAGTCCCTATGCATGTTGTTCCTCTATACTCTCTCCTTCCGAGCGAAAAGCAGATGCGTGTTTTTGAGCCACCACCGCCCGGATCGCGTCTCGTGGTAGTCTCCACCAATGTTGCCGAAACGTCTCTTACTATTCCCAATATCCGCTATGTTGTCGATTGTGGGCGAGCTAAGGAGGTTGGTTGATCATCCCTTTCCTTCAAGATATCTATATATCAACTGACAGACCCTTTTCAGCGCAGATATGATGTCAGGAATGGTATTCAAGCATTTGTTGTCAATTGGATTTCGAAAGCATCTGCTGCGCAGCGTGCTGGACGTGCTGGACGCACAGGGCCTGGCCACTGTTATCGACTCTACTCTTCTGCGCTTTACGAGCACCACTTCGATCAATTTTCGCTCCCAGAGATCAATCGGATGCCGATTGAAGGTGTGGTCCTGCAAATGAAGAGCATGCACATTGATGCAGTTGTAAACTTCCCTTTCCCTACACCCCCAGAAAGTTCGGCACTCCACACCGCAGAGAAAGTGCTGACCCACCTAGGAGCGCTAAGTACCCCGAGAATCGGCGCCAGCGACGTCACTGGCGGCCAGATAACAGATCTTGGAAAAACAATGTCGTTATTTCCCCTGTCGCCAAGATTCTCTCGGATGTTAGTGAATGGGCAACAGCATGGATGTCTCCCATACGTCATTGCTATAGTATCTGCCTTGTCCGTAGGGGATCCGTTCTTGCACGATGAAGGACTTGCTGCCGAAAACGATCAAGACGATTTAAAATCTGAAGACCTATCTCATTTGACCAGTGCAACTGTGAAAGCCAAAGAGATGCAACGATTACGTCGGAAGACTTTCTTCGAGTCTCAGCACGTAAGTCCGTCAAATTGTCCATCTATTAAATGACTACTGACAACACGCCAGACACACGCCTCTCTAGGTCAATACACCAGCGACATATTCAAGGTCCTCTCTGTTGTCGGTGCATATGAGTATTCTGGTGGTGGACATGCATTTTGTGCTGAACACTTCGTAAGACCAAAGGTAGTTGACAGTCTTGTCTTCAATTATCTATCTTGTGTCTCAGGATTTATTAGGCGATGGAAGAAATCCACAAATTGCGAGCACAGATTAGTAATATCGTCCAGATGAACTTCCCAGGAGTCAATGCCGGGTTTGTTTCAAATATCAGTCCACCTAGCGTCCTTCAAGTGGGTTGCCTTTAAGCCAAAAGACATTAAC
Organism: Termitomyces sp. K1Ag; assembly: GCA_017657315.1. Lineage (NCBI taxonomy): Eukaryota > Fungi > Basidiomycota > Agaricomycetes > Agaricales > Lyophyllaceae > Termitomyces > Termitomyces sp. K1Ag. The sequence continues at coordinate 38,170 of JAGGAR010000031.1, read as the reverse complement.
TCACCCCATTTCAGCTCAAAGTTCTCCGTCAACTCTTGACGGCCGGATTCATTGATCAAGTTGCGATTCGCAAAGATCGTCTCGATCCATCGGCTTCAAGTGCTCAATATGCAACTTCGAGAGGCACACCTTACCGAGCGCTCGGAATCACTGAAGATGTCTTCATCCACCCTTCCTCAATCCTCGCGAACATGTCGCCGCCGGAGTATGTAGTCTTTAGTGAAGTCGTCAGAACGAGCCGCGTTTGGTTGAAAGGTACCCAAGTTGATTATTGTGTCTCGGATGTTATGTTAACCTGATTTCATAGGCTTGACGGTAGTAAACCCGGCATGGCTTTCAACTCTGGGAAAACCTTCTCTCTGTACGTTTTCCAAACCGACAAAAAACATAGCAGGTGTCATGATGACAATCCCCCGTTTTGGCCCGGATGGCTGGGAATTACCTCCTGTCAAGGCAGATATACTTCAAAAGTAGTATCAATGTACTTGATATCCTTACATGCAACGGACTTTCATGGCGCCAACATCAGTCAACTTGGTTTCAAAGCTGCTTGGTATGTTTGGATGACGCGCCTGATATTATTGATTATAAGTAGTCTATGTACAGAGTATATATCATGGGTAATTTAAGTTAGTCTAATGGTATTCTAGATGATTCACGGTTATATTCGTCGTTTGTTGGTTGAGGGACCACCAGTAGTGTCGTCGGGCGGCCGCTAGACTCAAATCAGAAAAACAACAGAGCAAGATCCACAACCGACGCACCTTTTTGTTAGGTTTTGGGATGAATATGCTTGTTTGTTTCGGGCGCTTCGCGGGAGGGGGCCGAGGTTTGCTAACTTCAGCATCGGGTCCTTGTCTGGAGGGCTCAATACTTTCGATTGGTCTTTTATGACTTTCGGATGGTGGTACTGCACGATGGTCCGCTCGGGAAATATGCTTAAGATCATTGGGATGCAGTGGGCCATTGGGAGACACTGCATCAATTGAACTTGAACTTGGCTGGGAAATCGCGCTGTTAGATTGCTGAGCCTTCGACGACCCTTTAATCTGTTGAGTAGCCACAAAATTGCGTGGTGTCATCAGGTCAGATGGGACAGGCACAGAAGGAACAGCTTTAGCAATTTTGGTGGGTGTGGGAGGAGGGGCCAAGTGTGCTGTTGATGAAGTTGTAAAGAATGTTGGATCCGCCTGTCTAAAATCAGCTTGTACCGGCACTGAAGATTACAAATAGACTGACAGTTATCAGGGAAGACCTCATTCGGGCATTAGCAACGATATCTCTCCAGGTATCGTCGCTTCGTTCTAGGGTCGGAGCATTTCCTAGTATGAACAGAGATGATTTTGCTCGAGTGAGGGCGACGTTCATGCGTCGGACATCTGAAACAAATGAACCGGAGATCTTTGGAAAGAGGAAAACTCATACCGGTTAAAAAGCCAATGGTCTGCAGTCCCACACCAGATCGGACGCAAGATAGAATGATGATATCCTTTTCTTGGCCTTGAAAACCGTCTACAGTGTTGAAGTCTACCGTATCTAGCACTTGTGCCCCAAAGCGCGCCTCAAACGCCTTGCGGAGCTCAACAATCTGTGCTCGGTACATCGATACAACTCCGACACGATAACTGAAATCAATTGAGACGTATTCTTGGAGGAGACGAGCGTACAGCGCAACAGCAACCCTGCATTCAGCCATGTTTCTAAGACTTGTGCGATTGTCAGACTCTTCAACACCCTTGGCAATGTTATAAAAGCGGTATGTCCCGAATTTCGAGTTGGAGTGCCAGGGTTGTTTGGTCTTGACATCCATGTCGGGGCCATCAAGTAGCTTTCCCTGATAGAAGATACGACTAGGTAGGTGGCTAATGTCTGGATGCATACGGTACTGAATACTGACCAGAAATATGGTGAGGTGATGCTCTAGACAAATTAAAGTTACAAATACCTCAAAAGATGGACTGCGTCAGGTCTCTGTTTTTGCAGTCTGACAAACAATGATTCGTTATATTTGAACCGGCAAGCCTTTCAAGGATATGCTGTTAGACAGATCTCTGTACTGGGAACATGCATTGGCGTACCTCTGTGGATATCACAGTCGGAGGGAGTTGTTGAGGGTCCCCAACCATGATACAACGATTGGATCGATATTTGAGAGGTATCAGCGAGCTCAGTTCAACGCATTGGGCTGCCTCATCGATTATGACCATCTCAAAATCGAAACGCCCGAGAAGGTCATTTGCGGCTCCGGATAGGGTGGTGCATATGACGTCGGAATCTTGAAGCACATCCAGCATGAACGTCCTGCGTTTGGCATCGAGGTCCCGCATCTTGGACTTGTTCTCGTCCCTTCGACGGTTCAACTCCCTGACAAGGCCCGTTTGTCGAGTTCGCAACTGCGATATCTCGTCCGTTAGCGCCTGTCTTCGTGATCCATTATCATGAGTATTTTCCTTCTCCTGCTCCTTCTGGGTCTTAAGCAGTTTAAGAGTGTCAATTTCTCGCTGTAATGAGGCAATCTCAGCCGGCGCATCAAGGGGTTTTCCAGACGAAGCGGCATCATTCGCCAACTTGATTTCCACGAGATTGTCCAGGGAGATCTCCTGCACGCTAGCATTCATTGACTGCTTTGCGCCAATGCGAACCACTTTGATTGAACCAGGAATTTTCCCACCAAATTTGCCAGAGTGTATTCGTGCGGCTATTTCATCGATTGCGGCATTACTGGGCGCACAAAGAAGGATCTTAGTTGGAGCTTTGGCTGCAGTGCCACTACGTCCGCCAAGGATGATTTGGGGTTTCTTGGCCGATAAAGAGGCTGCTATAAGACTGCATATCGTCGACGTTTTACCGGTCCCAGGAGGTCTAAAAATATGATCAATAGAGCACAGGCGTCCAAAGAAAATGAGTATACCCTTGAATAAGAACGAAGCCGTCAGAGCGAAGAGAAGTCAAAATGGCCTTGGCTTGAGGTTCATTGACTTGGTAGGTTGTCATGATTTCACGAACATCTTTTTCCTTGAGTTCCGGAAGGTTTGGAAGACGTGGATCGAGGATGGTGGTGAACTGATCATAGTACGGAACAGCCACTAGGCTGGCGTATTCGCGTTGAACTGTTGTCAAACTTGATACTATTAAACGACTTCTGAAACAAGCGAAGAGAAACTTACTTCATGACCTTGCTCAGTTTCCAGGTCGTATTCATCTGTAAACCAGGGTCATTCTTTGCTAAACAACGGACCGAAGCCTGTGTTCCTTGTTGAGGCCCAAAAGGAATCGTCTTATAACTTATGGTTTTCGCCATAACAAGCTTCTGGGAACTTTCATGCTTTAGGAGTATGAGGTCTGTGTCAGATAGATACCAATCTTTCTTGGTACTGCCCGTAAAGGATATATCGACGTCAAGCCACTGGTCGGAAAATTGACGAGAGTTGACCTTGATGTCATAAATTGCCTGTTCTTCCTGTTTTGATGCACTAACTTGAGCCCATATATCCAACAGTAAGAGAGGCTCCCAAACTCTCCGATAATCGTTATAAGTGGCAAAAGTGACCGGGATAGTTGAATAGTCTACTTTTGGACCTGGAGGATAAGGACCAGTGTGAGAATAGTCCCAGGATAAAACCGCTTTGTAGAGTTCCCCGATTGGCGGATTCAACCTGATAGCGGCGTTGCGTATCTCGTCCCGACGTGCAAGGCGTTCTTGCATAGCATTTTTCTGAATTGGAATATCCATGGTCATTATCTGTCGACGTTCTGCGGGTTTCTTGATTTTTGGCGACCGTTGCAACTTTGCGAGACGCGCCAATCCACCAGGACGCCCGTCATCCTCACTGTCACTTTCCGATTCAGAACTAGATGATTCGGACTTTGTGGCAGATGAATGACCCTCAAACTTGGGCCCTGATGCGGACATACGGGATGACCCTGCTAAAGGTTTGGCCGGAGCAATCGTTTGGGATGATTTACGGAACGTAGGAAGAGAGAAGTCAGCATCGATCTTCTGTTGGTCACGTTCCGTGAAAAAGTGGGAGTTAATGGACGTTGATGAACCGCGTGCCATCGGACCTGCAGGTTTTGTTTTAGAGGAAGTCATAATGTATCGCTGCTCTTTGGTCTTGTCTTTAGCAGGTACTGCCGGTTTCTTCGTCTTGGCACGGGGCGGGGGCGCAGGTGCAGACGATGACGAAATAATCTCGACGACATCCTCAAAGTCGTCGAGAGCCGCCTCAAGGGTCAACAATCTCGTTGGATCAAGACGACTGTTCATTTGACTCGGGTCGGACTTCTTCTCTCGGGCAGAATCAATGAATTTTCGTAGTCGTTTTGTCGTCTCATCGGTTGGTGAAAATCCAGCATCACGGAAACAAGCCATAATCGATGTCAGTAAAGCGAACGACTGATGTAGAAGCTCCTCGTCTGTTAGGCGCAACCATCGCGAGAGCTCGAACAGAACCTCCTGCAATCCAGTCGCCATTTCTTTGCCAAGCGGCGAGAGCTTCCCTGAATCACGAATGGCAACTGGTTCTCGTGAATTCGCCGCTTTCTCGATGACTCTCCAAGTTGATAACATGTCTCTCCCGAAAATAAGGGCGTCACGCATCCAAACAACCATCTCCTGGTTATCAAAATACGTAGCCCAAGACGGAGTACGTTTGAGAATAACAGTAAATGATTTGGTCATTAGTTTCCACATGTTCATAAGATTAGCTGCAGGGCCTTTATCATTACCAGAGTCCAAGAAACGTGGAGAGTGTAGGAGGCCGTTTGAGGTGGGCGACAGGACATCAAGGATATCAGAAAAACACTGGACTAGGGACTTCGACAAATTGCATGCTTCGGGCATGACGGGAGCATATCGTTTGAAGGTCGTGAGGGAGTCTAACATGCCTTCAAAAGCTTCCCCGGGAACGTTTTCTAGCAGAGCCCGCAGACATTCCTGACGTCCATCGACATCAAAAGCCAGGCCAGCTACTACTTGGGCAGCGACTTGAAGATCCTCAATCGGTGATATAGCAATTTGCATGAGATTTTTGACAACTCCAGGCAGTCGTAAAAGGTCGAGGGCGGCGGAAGATACGTTATAATCTGCGAATCCAGTCATGGCCGGTAGAAAACCATCCCTAAAGACACCCAGAGCTCGGTTGGCCTCAGTCAGGACGGCTTCGGCAGTCTGGGAGCCGTCTATCGCTTTGATTGAAGAAATCTTGATGAAGTGCTTAAGGTTAAGGGTGTCAATATGACAACTTTGCGCTACAATAGCGATAAGAGAGGCGATCCCTTTGGAGTCGGTATTCTGGATGGTTGAGTAGAGTTTCTTCCATGTGCCGGTGCGAATAGAGAGGCTTCGAAATTTCGCAGGTTTTTGTTCTTCCCCAGGCCGCAGGTTCTGGGCTAAAGACCCAGTTACACCCTCAATAGCTGTGATGACATCGTAGACGTCGGTCTCTAGAACGTCCAAAATGAATGTTCGGGCGGCGCTCCTGGCAAGTTGCCAGGCTTCCGTGTCGTATGATCGCGCAAACGCGACTCCAAGAAAGGTCTCTCCATGTATGTCGAGAGCGCTGTGCAGCGCCTGTCTGTGAGGGAAATTTTCCTCGGCACGACACTTCCGAAGGACAGATGACAGCAACTGTGAAAAAAGTGAGATTAAGTCACGAGTTAATGACGTGAGACTCACGCGGGTTCCGGCTAGCATTATCGTAGGACGCGCATCCTTAAAACGTTCATGCTGTACTTCTTCACATAGAAAGTCCACTATCTTGGCCAAGACTTCTTTGTACACGGGAACATCGATTATGGTATGCAAAAATTCCGAAAACCAAGCAAGAAACCACGGACGATCCGTAGACGACTTCATAGTTTGTAGGAGTTCGGAAAAGGATCGATTATCCTTTACCGAATCGAAAACAACCTTTGGAAATTCTGGGCCCTTGCCAACCCAGAGCTTTTCCCCCATACGTTTAAGAAGGAGAAGAAAACATTGAAGGATGTGGGAAAAGTCTAATCCACATTAAAATTTGAGCAAGAGAGGCAAATAGTCAACATTGATTCAAAGAAATGAATGAAAGGATGACGAACGAGCTCCGGTATCGGATAAGTGTCTTGCTACAATGCCACGAAGATCAGAATCCTCTTGTGGCGAAGAGCAGGCGTTGATGGGAATATGTCGCGATGTAATACGAAATCCTGACCACAGGTCTGATGGATTAGTAGCGAATGAAAACGAAAGATTGGCATTCAATGACTGGTCGGTGAGATGACGTTTAATAGTGTCGACGGCATCCGAATATACCTCAGAATAATCATCGCTTGACATTGGAACAGCAGTACACTGTGATGCATGAGCTTCTGCCCATCGTCTGACTTCAGCTTTATCGTGCATCAGTAAAATGAGCATGCCCGGTGGCAGAGGGTCTTTTGGCCAGTCCGGTAGTGGTCCAGGTGGAGGGCGGTCCTTGACGATAGATTGTATTGTGGGGTCTTTGAAAACCGTCCAATTTGACACCATACGATATGCGAGTGCAGGGTCAGCGTCCGCAAGTGTCCGTTGGTCAGAATGGGCGGCGTCACCACACAGGCCAGCTTTTGTCAGATCCTCCAAGACTGTCAGGAGTTCCCATGCTTCCATGGTATTATAAAAAGCCGTCAACACGTTATCTGGATATGCGCCAAAGTACCTGAGCAAAAGTAATCTTTGAACACTGCCGAAAGGGTACAGCCTAATGACACTCACGTCTTTCTGGAGGTTACTTTTGCCTGTTCTAGCCCCAGAACACAATCAGGACAACGACCAAGACATCTACGTAACTTCTCTCGCCACTCAGCGACCGATTCGTAGGCGAACATCCGGATGCAAAATGCCGCAGTTTCATTGATGTCCGGTGTGGCACGGGAGCAGAACCAGTGCAGAACGCCGTTGGAAGAGCTAGGCGCGCCCATGAGATGTTTATAAAGGATTGAAAGCTCGTTCATATCCATGTTCTCCGTATTGACCGGCGAATCGTGTAGCCTCGCGAGCAATTTGAGCACCTCGACGGGGTTCCCCATAATTTTTGACGCTTGGGTGTCAGATTGCGTAGAACGGAGGAATCAACGACGATTTGCTATAAAACCAATATGTGAAAGGGAGTGTGTGGAGAGGGCAAGAAAATAGTTGGCAGGAAACAATGAGCACAAAGTGTAAGAAGCCCAGCTGTCGGACGCGCTTTGAGAGTCAGGCACACGTGAGATCATTCAGATGCCAAACCCATTTTTGTCCACAACCCCCGGCGCTGACCACTCTAAACCCGTTGAAACGATGGATCCTCTAGATTTTGAAAAGATAAATTCTGTTCTGGACCAAGATGTTGATTTGAGAGAGGTACTATCTCCTCATGACAATGAATCAATTGATCTGTACAAATTTCCCATAGAAAATCAAGGAGCAAGTGACCGATCTCGACAAGAAAACGCGCAATATGGTCGCAATGCTCAACAAGGTACACTCTACGCGTCCTGAAGCCAGTGAGGCCCTGCAATTTCCTGGTTTGAAGCATATTCCTGTGTGCTAAGAGGATTCTTTGCACCCTAGTCCCCGCCCTTCTAGACGAGGTGCGACCTGTCTTGTTGGGCTGCCGTGACACAACTCGTGCTCTGGTAGACCTCATTCCTCGAAACCAGTTCTGGAGATGGAAAGATATGTGGTCCAATTCACTCAGAAATGCTGTTTTCGCTGCCTCACTGGTGGAATATCTCTCAACTCGTACTTTGATTCCTCTGCCTAAAGTGTCCGAAATACTGGGAAGTAAGCATCATTCTATCTTGAGAATCTTGTGTTCATCATCCGAACTACTTCTGTGCTAGTCGAGGATGAGTGGGAGGATCGGTTAGCACTACCAGTCGAGGACTATCTTCACGGTCTCATCACCTTGGTAAACGAACTTGTGCGTCTACATATCGCGCGTTTGGCGCTTAATCGGGAGAAGCGATTCTCATTCCTAGTGTACAGTCCCGCCTGGCTGTTAACGCGGTAACTCTGGGAAACTTTGAGGAACCGATTCGAATATCAGTTTTTGTAAAGGAACTGTTCGTAGGGTTCTCTATGGTGCAGTATTTCATTTCCCAGTCTCGCACGATACCAAACCTTATATCTATGCTTTAGCTCAATCTCAAAAACGATTTGCTGCGGCGAAGGTTTGACAGCCTGAAGTATGACATCAAGAAGATCGAAGAAGGTATGTACCTTAGTCTTTGCCCGTCCCAGCAGGATGCCTACTAAAGTTTGGTGAACAAATTTAGTTGTCTATGATGTTTCTCTGCGTAAACTCGCACCACCACCACAGGGCAATGCTTCATCCTGAATGATACCATAGCAAGATGACTTATGTAGATAAATGTACACATGTATGTAGTTGAGCCTCGAGGACCACCAGTTATGGGGCTAAATCTTATCTGATTGTATCTCCCGATTGCCGATCTACTCTCCCGGGGTCCGAATTGAACAATCAGTTCAAACTTGTTCCTGGGCATCATACTCGTAAACCGTGTTGATGTGACTGGTGCTAACTAGTGCTCCAGTCACTGACACAATACATGGATAGACGGCGAGGCCTCTCAACGCGTCCCGCCTCGTCCGAAGGTAGGTCAAACTTATTTTTTTCCCAATCATTTTTGTCAACAAAGGTTTTGCGTAGAATTGGAATGTTGGTCTCAGGCCGCGGCCTCTTTGAGCACTCTGACTGCTCAGTTCTCAAGCCATTCAACGCTCGAGACTATTGAGCGTGTGAACAGGCTGATATCTGCGTGGCCGGTGGACGATACTATCCCTGCAGAGGGACTTGACGGTGTAAAAGCAACATACAAGAAACTAGCTCCTGCGCTTCGTGACATTCAGAATACCGCGGAGGAAGAAGTCAAGTAGGAATGAACGTGGCTTTTTGACATGTTTTTTCGACTGATCTCTAAATTTAATCGATCAACAGAGCTCTCGACGATGCAATTGAACGCGTAGGTGTTTTGATTGCCTTGAGAAAGGCTCCTCTAGATACAACCTTGCAAGGTAAGGGGTGTGAGCACCGCATTTACACCATCTAACAATGCTATGATTCTCTCGATACGTGTAGAAAAACGCCTTAAGCGTCCTCGTGCTCTTTCGCCGTCTGGTACTCCTGTTCCTACGGCTCCATCTACCGTGACTAGCCGAAGTAGTGTCTCTATAACTCTACCTGCGCGCAACTCTGTTGGCCCTAGTGCTTCTGGTTTCTCTCGTGACCCCAAATCTCGGCGAGAAGCTCTACATAAACAACTGCCACTACAAGAGGGTAGGAGAGTGGCATTTCACCCTCCACCTGGTAAGACCGCCAATGGTACGACTGACAACGACGAAAATACCTGGATTCTGGCTCTGGTCACCAAATGCATAAACGCGGACAAGAATAGGTGAATTTGGTTGTGACGGTAAAACCTAGTACTAAGCTGATGTGTTGCTGGCAAGATACGAAGTACAGGATGCTGAACCTCAGGAGGATGGAACCGGGGTGTATGTATGTCCTGATCCTCCTTTTCATATCTCACGGGTTTGCACAGCCTTTATAACACGACATTACGAGCGATCATACCACTTCCTGACCCGAATGCGAGCCCAGGCAACCCTGCCCACATAAGCAGCTACCAGACATTTCCTGCAGGTGCAACTGTGTTGGCGTTGTATCCTGATACCAGCTGTTTCTATCGCGCTGAGGTCATAGCAGCTCCGAAGGATATCCATCCCAAGGTAGGTATCTTATTTGTATCATCAGTTGATGAAACATCCAGTGACGGACGCAAAAGGGAAACCCTCCGGCAAAGTACATGCCGACTTACAAACTAAAGTTCGAGGACGACGACAATCAGGAGCACACTGTCGCTGCGCAGTGGGTAGTTGAATGGCCCGGAACATCATGAAAACTATTTGTGCCAGTCGGAGCATTTTTTTTTATCGAGCATCTAGGCAATTCTGTACTGATCTTGTTTATCTGGAACTACTCGTACCGTACATGATATTCCCGCCATTTGTATTAGCTTAATCATCCAGAGCGATGCCTTTCCTTTTCAGCTTGTTGTTCCGCACGTGGCGCAATGATTCCGGAAGCTCTGAGAACGATGAAGTCATGACCAGAAAGTGAGTCAATTGTTCGTGATCGTTCTGGAAGGAACTTGGAAACGGGTATATATACGCCAGCATGGCGCCTGACGAGGGAAAGAAACAACTTTAACACCATGTCTATCTCCCGCCAGCTTGTTCGCGACCTCTTTCGGATTCTTGAGGAACCCCTCATGCGCCCCCCAAACTACTTCGGTGGTCTCGGCCATGGGGTCCGTTCCTCCTTATTTGATGGCCACCATCTCAGCCGGCCTGCGCTGGATGTCAGGGAGGAAGGAAACAAGTACGTTTTGGAAGCCGAGCTTCCCGGGGTCAGAAAGGACAACATCGAGGTCCGCATTGGGGATGCAGGGAAAAGCGTAACTATCGAAGGGAAAGTCGTTGAAACTCGGGGTGAGCCCCAGAACGGAGAGACTTCCAGTAAAGCTGTCAAGTTGCCCGAGAGTGGTAGGTATCTATTCCATCGGTTCTTGCGATTTTCTGATCGAGTTGCCACAGACACTATCACTAGCCCTACGGCGACTAACACTGCGGCAGCCACAGACGAAGCAGGCAACCAGATCTCGTCTGAACGCTCGTTCGTGCACAATGCCTCATTCCGCCGCACAGTGTGGTTGCCGCGTCCAGTGGACAGCCATGATGTTGCGGCCAAGTTGGATCACGGGATTCTGACCTTGACCTTGAAAAAAGCAAAGGATAAAGGGAGTGTGGTAGTCCCTGTTGAGTAGCTGACGGTTGAATCTGTACAATAGTAGTAATAGGCAGCTCATTTCGCGAAAAAAACAAATGAGAGCGTGACTTTGATCAACTCTGCCAGAGCCCAGTCTCGTTGAAAAGCCGACACCCACTGTCCATGCATTCTTGATACGGCCGACGTGTCCCCTCCACCCAACTTTCTCCTCCGTCCCCGCCACTCCCCCATGTCTCATCCCAACGGCTCCTCCACTCCCTCCCATCCCTCCCACACCGACCCCAGCTTCCTGGCAGCATCGGAGCCCGTGGAATCCGATATGGAAGACGAGGTCGACCAGCTCATCTCCGACTCTGAGTCTCCAGAGACCGAGGCCGATGCACAAAACGGTGCCGGTGGACGTCGCGTACCGGGCCAGACCCTTCTTCCCGCTGTGCGACTCGAGAATATCATGTCTGCAGACGGTACGTGTTATACGTTACCCTCGTGAGCTTTGATGACTTAGGTGGCCTGTCTCAGGCGTTACTGGCAATTTGTCCTTGTCCAAAGAAGGGCTCTTCGTTCTCTCCGTTGCAGCAGTACGTCACTTTCATTTGAAGGCTCATTAAAATTTGACACGGCCCAAGGAGGAATTCATCAAAAAGATGGCACGAGCTGGCCATCTCAGAGCCAGCAATGAGCGACGAACAGCTGTGAATTACAGCGATATGTGTACGCCCCCGATGTCACTCGCTCCCCCCGACTCTGCGCGCTGACACGACGTCTTTAGGTGCAGCGACACAACAGTATCAGGAATTCATGTTCCTCACAGGTACGCATCCTTTTCCACGTCAAACGTGACGCGAATCCCATCCTATCGCGTTCCAGAGACCATACCTGTCCCTATCCCTCTCAGCGAGGCCATCAGCCAACGTGCACAGAAGGAAAAGGAATCTCAACAGTCCGACCCCACCGCGCCATCCTCATCCCGCCTCTCCGCCTCCACATCAGTCTCCGCCCCGAAGAAAGCCAAAAGCCGAGCCAATGGCACCACACCAAAACACGACAAGCGACCAACCAAGGAGCCGCGCCCCAGCAACACGCCCGACAGCACCTACAGCGAGTGGACCGACACACGGCCTCCACGACCTGGTGGCAGACCCGCCATATCCGTCTACAACGGCCGCCTCTCTCTAAGCACGAGACCATCGCCGCTTGCGAACGGCCACAGTGCGAGCACCGCCCCCTCGCGCTCTGGCACTATCACCCCTGCCCAGTCCCACGATCCGACAAGCGATGCCGCGTCTACACAGCATCAGCCATCGTCGACGGCGTCGCCTTACCCTGCTCAGCCGGAAGAGAGTTGGTCTGCTCAGCCATCATATACTACGACGGGACCGGCGAGCGGGTTCTTACAGGGTCCTGGTGGGCCGTTTGGACGCGTTTCGCAGAACCCGGGGCGCACGATATATTCTCAGCAGTATCCCACGGAATAGCAGCGTCACTCATTCTCCTTCCCCTTCGACCTGCCATCTCGTCCTTCCCTGTTGTACATACTGTACAGTCTTCAGTAGTGATAGTATTTTCAACATTCTCCGTAATCTTATCAGCAGGCTTGTTTTGTATCTTATCTTTCTCCCTTTTCAGGACACTAGTGAACACACGGAAAAACCTCATGGATTTCTTGGAATCTCGTGTGGTCTTCTCTCTTTTAGAATTATAAGAAATGCCTCCGGTATCGATAAATGCGCTACCTATAATCGACATTGCCCCGTTTCTGAATCAGGATCCTAACGATGCTGAGCTGAGAGCATCGACAGCCGCTGCCCTCCACAACGCCTGTGTCGAATACGGATTCTTCTACCTTGATATCTCCGCATACGTCGATCCGGGCATCCCTGCGCATTTCGCAGAGCTTGGCCGACAGTTCTTCCATCTCCCGCAGGCGGAGAAGGACAAGATCGCGTTGAAGAACGGGGACGGTGCTAGGGGTATGTATGGCGTTTCTTATCTAGATTGTCTTTTCCTTATCGCCACTGACTGACTGACTGACTGATTGCGTACCCACGCATTCAGGCTATGCGAGGCTGAAAGAGAACGTCACGAATGGGAAGGCGGATAATCATGAAGGTATTGATTTTTATAAATCGGTTGAGAACCCAGACAAGACGCGCGCGCTTTGGGGCGAGAATCAGTGGCCTGCGATTCCTGGGTTTAGGGAACGATATGAAGAGTGGATAGAGAAGATGAAGATGCTTGGGATGATTGTGATGGAAGCGTGCGATTCGTATTTTGGTGTTCTGCTTTGAGTTTACTGATCAGGGGTCCCATGCAGCATGGCGCAAGGTCTTGGGATGACTCGTGAGGAATGGCTTGACTTGAGAGCAAAAGTCGACGATAGCTTCTGGGCAACGCGTATGATTGGATATCCACCGTTGCCGACCGACAATGATGGGTTCTCGTGTGGCGCTCACAAGTAATCACTAGGTCCACTCCTGCAGACGCTAGCTCAATCAGAATTCTTTTACAGGGACTATGGTTGTCTCACGTCCGTACCGCAATTCCCTTGACCTCTCCGACCCAAGTCTGAAAACACCATATAAACGTCCAGATTCCTGTACGCAGATCCTACGCCCTCCGCTCTTCAAGTATTCTCCAGCCGCCCGAGGGCCGTGGCGCTCGCGGACCCAAGTCTAGCAGTCCAAGTAGGCTCAGAGAAAGGCGTATGGATAAATGCAGACCCTATACCAGGCTGCGTGGTCTGTAATATTGGTGAAAGTAAGTTTTGTGTCGGGTTTCGTTAAGAATTCGTACTGACGGGTGTAGTGTGGGAGATATGGACCAACGGGCTGTATCGGTCGACTCTGCACCAAGTTGTGCACCGATCATCGAATTACAGGTGAGTTTCAGTGAGATATTCCTGTCAGGTTCTTGTGCTAATGACGCCCAGGGTCTCGTATGTCATACTTGGTTCATCTTCCCCAGGTTCTGAGCAGATTTTTTACAGCATCCCGTTTTTCTTTGAACCAAATTTCGACGCTGATATACGGCCACTGACTGCTGCCTTGCGGCTGCAGAAACCTGAAGAGAGAAAGGAACAGCGCAACCCTGTGGTCTATGGAGAGTTTCTGATGAAGAAAGTTGGGAACAATTTTGCAGATGGAAAGGGAAAGTATGATTGATCTAAGGGGCATCTTTGCTGTATGTTTCCTAGTTCGGAGGTTTTAGCTTGGTTCTAGCTTCAGGGATACGTGTAAAAGTAGATAAGATCGTTCCAGAATCCAGAGTGCGAGGGAGAGAAATGGGGATCACGTGTATCTCTCAAAAATGAGTCTCTTGACTCGCCTCCATCGATTCATTCCAAGATTATCAAGATCACCTTTGTATTTCCGCACCATGTCCTTCCAGGCTGCTGCTGCGAAACTGAATTCTCCAGTCAAGGATCTCGTCGTGGCCTTTACAGAGAACGGCACGCGACATATCGGCGAAGCTGAGAGGGACCAGAAGGAAGTGGTGGAATGGATTGAGAAGGCCGCGCAGCCTGATGTTGCTAGCGAGGCTAATATCCAGGTATTACATTGAATACCTCAAATTGATGTAGTGGCTCAATTTTGAACTAGAACTTGAACACTACACTCACTCCCCGGACTTATCTCGTCAATAACACCCTAAGCGCTGCAGACGTCGCCATCTACGGCGTTCTGCATCCCTACTTCGTACGCCCCAATTATTCACTCAGAAATAAGCCCTCCCTGACCGCGCCAGTGACTAGTCCAAACTCCAACCACCACAATACTATGCAATCCCATCACTAACGCGTTTCTTCGACCACATCCAGTCTTTACCCTCCGTCCGCTCCTCCGGCGCTGCATTCAACACCGTCGCGATCGACATCGAGAATGCACCGGCGCTCGAGCGGAAAGCCGAGCCTCCCAAAAAGAAGGAAAAGAAACCTGCTGCTGCTGCTGCTGTTGCTGAAAATCCTGCACCCGCACCCGTACCCGCATCTGAGGCGTCTGCTGCTCCTGCCAACTCTGCTCCTGCGCAGAAAACGCAGAAGACGGAGAAGAAAGAGAAAAAGAAGAAGGAGGCTTCTGCTGAGCAGTCCGGGAAGAAGGCTGCTGCGCCAGCTGCAGACGATGGCGAGCCTGTGCCGTCGATGATTGACTTGCGCATAGGAAAGATTGTTGATAGTGAGTTGGAACTTACTTTCTCCGTTTTGAGCATGCCCACTCATCATGAACGTCGCACTTAGTCATGAAGCACCCTGATGCGGACAGTCTCTACGTCGAGGTAAGCACTTTATCTATCACGTCTTCCTGAACTCGATTGACCGTGGATGATATAGCAAATTGACTTCGCTGAGGAAACAGGCCCAAGGACCGTCGTTTCTGGGCTTGTAAACTACATTCCAATTGAGCAGATGCGAGATAAGCTTCTGGTTGGTGTGTGCAACCTGAAGCCTGCGAACATGCGTGGCGTTAAGAGTTTCGCGATGGTTCTATGTGTGAGCTACTTTTCATTGTTACAACTGATATCGACCTCATGTAGTCGATAGGCGACTTCTAAGGATGGCAAGGAAGGAGGTATCGAACTTGTCCGACCGCCCGAAGGTGCAAAACCAGGCGACAGGGTTTACTTTGAGGGCGCGGACTTCGAGAGTGGGCGTTTTTCACTTCACTACCTTATGACAGATGCTCACCCGACTCAACGTATAGATGCACAACCCCTTTCTCAGCTCAACCCGAAGAAAAAGATCTTTGAGACCATTCAGCCTGGTAAGGGGTTTGAACTGTGTGTTTTGTGGTGATGCTGACTGTGGCCCAGGCTTTACGACTCTCGAGACGCGAGAAGCTGCATGGGTGAACCCGGCGACGAAGAGCGTTCATAAAATCCGCACGAAGGATGGTGTCTGCATTGCCCCGACGTTTGTTGGCGCGTCGTTATCGTAGAGAATAGACTAAGAATCTTCAGACGCGTATTGAAAGTCGTAACACGATATTTTGGAGGGATATTCAAGAGGATCAACCTTCTGACCACAAAGCCGGCCCTTTCAAAATAATTGAGTTTGGAGTGCTTGATGACAGCAAGCACCGATGCTAGATTTTACAAAAAAATATATTGAGCCTTGAAAAACCAGTTCTCAAGAATGTTACATTCCGTCTAGGATACTCGCACTGCTGATGGTGATTCCCGTCTACAAAACAAAAAAATCAACCCATCAACAAAAAGCCCAAAGAACATGACGAAGAGAAATTTACCTGAACTTGTTCGACCATGGACTTGAACGTCGTTGAGGCTGCGCTCTTCTAAAGTATGCCCCGCCCTTATCGCGAGGTCTATACTCTCTCCTTCTCCGATCCCGCTCATCTGCGACCATACGTGATTCCGGTGGGTCAGTAGGCGAAGACTCTCCTGAATCAGTCGTCGAACTCGGTGTACAAGATGCTGAACTTGGGTCACAAGAGTCGGGGGACGTGGGCGATGAGGCGCTGGCGTCAGTTGTAGGTGTTGGATCTCCAGTACCTTCGGTTGGAGTTGACGTGTCAGATGGGTCGGCCGTTTGAGAAGGGAGGGGACACGACCCTCCAGAATCCTGCGTCGCCGTTGGTGTGGGACTTGACTCACCATCCGGAGTCTCAGGTGTGGACCCCCCAGTGTTATTGTCTGGCGTTGAGGATGGATCGCCGCTGGGCATAGCACATGCAGGACCAGAAGGCGATGGTGAACCGGCGCCATCACTTGTGGTAGACGTAGGATCGCCGGAACCACCGTCTGATGAACCATCGCCACCGGGCGAAGTCGAAGAGTCGCCAGAGCCAGGATCTGTTGTTGGTGTTGGGCTTGCTGCTGTCGTGGCGCTGGGATCACCGTTATCCGCAGGTGGGGACCCGCATGGTCCAGTTCCGCCGTTTGAACTGGGAGTTGTCTCCCCGGAACCATCTGATGTCGAGGCAGGGTCTCCAGCAGCCGCGGTTGAGGTAGCTGCTGGGTCGGATGTCGCAGTTGGATCATCACTGCCCGACGTACCATCCGAGTCAGATGTAGGGGTGGACTCAGCAGAACCGTCTGATGTAGGGTCGCCAGCAGCTGCCGTCGAAGTAGCCGCTGGGTCGGAGGTTGCGGTAGGGTCGTCAGTACCATCCGATGTCGGGGTAGAGTCACCAGAATCAGGAGTGGATGTGGCAGCCGGGTCAGAAGTTGGTGTCTGCTCACCGCCGTCTGATGTAGGTGTAGGATCACCAGCATCAGGTGTTGAAGTGGCGGCAGGATCGGATGTCGCAGTAGGCTCAGCTACTGGATCGGTAGTCGCGCTAGGATCGTCACTACCTGATGCGGCTGTCGGGTCAGACGTTACAGCAGGGTCACTGCCGTCAGATGTAGGTGTAGAATTACCAGCATCAGGCGTCGAGGTGGCGGCAGGATCGGATGTCGCAGTAGGCTCAGCTGCTGGATCGGTAGTCGCGCTGGGATCGTCACTACCTGATGTGGCCGTCGGGTCAGAAGTTGCAGTAGGGTCACCACCATCAGGTGTTGAAGTGGCGGCAGGATCGGATGTCGCAGTAGGCTCGCCAGTCGATGCAACTGCTGGATCAGTAGTCGCGCTAGGATCGTCGCCACCCGTTGGCGTGGGCTCGTCACTACCTGATGTGGCCGCCGGGTCAGAACTTGCAGTAGGGTCACTGCCATCAGATGTAGGTGTGGCATCACCACCATCGGGTGTCGACGTGGCGGAGGGGTCTGATGGATCGGATGTCGCGGTAGATTCGCCGCCGTCCGACGTGGAATCACCAGCACCGGCAGTTGATGCGGCAGCGGGATCGGATGTCGCAGTACCGTCTGATGTAGGTGTGGGCTCGCCAGAAGCGGGGTCGGCGGTTGCAGTAGAGTCAGCGGTCGCAGTAGAGTCGCTGCCTGCGGGGTCATCCGATGTCGGGGTCGACCCATCGTTGGTAGCAGTCGCCGTAGGCTCACCAGTGGCTGCTGTCCCAGTAGCATCAGGGGCTGAGTCACCAGAACCAGAGTCTGTAGGGGTAGCAGAAGAATCACCCTCCTCCGTATTTGTTGGAGTAGGCGCGCCATCACCCGTCTCTGTCGACGTAGCAGCAGGATCTGAGGGGGTACTGGGGTCGGAAGAACCGGAGACTTCATCGGAACCATCCTGGGGAGGTGCATCATGGGTATGAAGGCAGTGAGGAGATCCATCACATCTCTTTTCATTGTGCTTCACTGATCCGCTCCGCCCCTCATAATATTCATATAGGTGGCGACGCGGGTATCGACGGAGGCGGACAGGAGGGGAAAGAGAGGGCGACGACGTAAAATCGGATAGCTGCGGAGGGGTTACCTCTGCAGGAGTGTCACGGACCTCAACAACGCTACGAGGAGCACCAGGATCATCGGTAGCAAGGCGAGAACGACGGAATGTTCGTGATCGATTCCCTCTTGGAAACACGGGCTTGTCAACAATGCGGACGTGGAGCTCGGGGCTTGGCTCCACGATACTTCGTGGAAGAACATCAACAACGGATGATGCTCGAGAAACCCTTCCAAGTTGGAGATAAGAAGCTGTAGATTTCTGAGAGTGATACCAAAGACTTACTTGATAGGAGCGGCAAGGCTAGGTGACGCACTGAGGAGCAACGTGGCAAGGAGGAGGAAACGAATAGAGATCATCTTTATCCGAAGCAAGGTCGTCTGTGGAACTAAAGCAGACGTTGACTTGTAGAACGACGGACTCTGGGCAACCTGTGCCGAAGAGATGAGAGGGGTGAGCACTGCTAAGGATTCCAGATGTCCGCATGGGCCTTATATACTTGCAGCTCGGGGTAGCCTGGGGTTTCTAGGGAAACATCATTTCGATGATCAGGATTGATCGGGTGCATACCATCTTCTGTGAGTCCGTAACTGTCCGTGATGATTCTGAACTTGAAACGTCTTAGCCTACGCGAGAGATACAAGTTACTTTTTGTATCGTTCGCGGAAAAAGAAACAGGGAAGAATACCAACAGTTTGATCACTGTATTCGACTGTAAAACTCGCTTGACCCGGCATTGCTTCTGCGATTCTTGATTCGATAATCAGCATGAAAAGAAGCCTGAAACATGAATCACTGTCGCCTCCAAATATCAAAGATGGGTGATGACACTGCCCGTCACCAGCCGTCACCACCATCTTGCGAGGGTGTTTCACTGAACCGTTTCATTGAAAGATCATGTTCACCCCGACTCACATATGGATGCCCAACCCGTTCAACCCGGAGAAAAAGATCATTCGACCGGGTATTAAGAGATGTGAAGTGTGTTTGGTGATGGTGCTAGGCTTCACTACTCTCGAAAAGTTGCATTGGTGAACCTGGCGACAAAAAGCATTCTAGAATCCGCACGAGCCTGTATTTCCTCGACGTTTGTTGGCGCGTCATCATCGTAGAGAATAGACTACTTAGACGTGTATTCAAAGTTTTCTTGATATTGCTTATGTAATCTAATATTTCTTATGATAGTACGGTCACAGCTTGGGCAGGCTGTCCGCTGTTTCTCGTCGACAGCACGCGTCCTTGCGCACGTCTCCCACATCGGACGCGAGCCCATCCGCGTTCCCCCAAATGTTACCCTCACCACCACCCCAACCGCCCTCTCAATAGCCGGGCCTCTCGGCACCACCTCTGTCCCCCTCCAACCCTACATGAAGATAGCCTTCCCCGAACCCACCATGGTAGCAATATCCATTGAGGACGCAGAGATAAAAGTGCAGCGACAGATGTGGGGCACGACTCGTACGCTAATATTCAACGCCATAACGGGTATGACGGAGGGATTCACTGTGCCTCTATACCTCGTCGGTGTCGGGTTCCGTGTAGCGCTCGAGGAGGACCCACGCGGGACAGCAGATGGTGGGAATGGGAGGCGGTTGAATATGAAGCTGGGGTATTCACATTCGGTTTATGTGCCCATTCCGACACATATAAAGGCGGAGGTGCCGACTCCTACTAAAATTGTGCTTTCGTGCACCGATAAACATTTGTTGGGCCTTTTTGCTGCAAAGGTGCGCGGTTACAGGAAGCCGGAGCCGTATAAGGGCAAGGTGTGTTTTGCTTCTTACTTTTGCATGGAAGGTACGATTGACGTTTGATGTATAGGGAATTTTCGTCGGAAACGAACAAATTAGAATAAAGAACGTCAAGAAGAAGTAATACCTAATATAATGCACCTCTTTCCTTTATTTTGCCTGGCCTGCACAGTTGATTTTCTGCACACGATGATGACACTCCCGAGCAAGTTCGAGGTCATCCTCTGCCCGCCACAGTCCCAAAAGTTGGATTTTGGCAAATGTCCAATCTATCCCTATTTCTCGAATTGCTAGAATCCTATATACTTCGTATACGTATTAGCAGTAGCGTCCCTCCGTGTGTCGTGAAATAAAGCGTTGACGAGCCATCAAACATCTCCAAACGTGCCAAATCGGGACAGACTTCAAGCTTCGACTCATCTTCGTCCCATTCTTGCTGTAATTTCTCCCTTCACCATCTTTTCACGAACGAATTCGTCACAAGAATGTCCGTCTGCCCTCCATTCGCGCCGTTCTTCGGCTTTGCAGGCGTGGCTTCAGCGGTAAGTGATGCCACATACTCAAATATACGAGTGACGCACCCCAACTGACTGGTGTTGCTTTCTTGCCATGTAGATGATACTCAGCAGTACGTAGCGTTTCTCTGGGCTTGGCTTCTTGCATGCTCTTCGGGAACAAATGGTCTGACTTGCACTCGTAGCGGTGGGTGCTGCGTTCGGCACAGCTAAAGCTGGAATCGGCATTGCTGGCCTAGGGTCTTTCAAACCAGAGTTGATCATGAAGGTGTGCCCGTATCATACGTTCTTCCTCTCGAAACGAACGCTGACATGGTTGTGTAGTCATTAATTCCAGTCGTCATGTCTGGTATCATCGCTGTGTACGGGCTCGTCGTGTCTGTCCTCATTTCTGGAAGTAGTGCGTGATCTCTGATTCCCTGTATCCAACGGGTGTTCATTGACTTTCGTTATCTACCTTCTGTGGATTCTAGTACGACCTGGTGAATACTCACTATTTTCGGGATTCACGCATCTCGGTGCTGGTCTTGCATGTGGATTAACAGGCCTGGCGGCAGGGTATGCTATTGGTATTGTTGGAGACTCGGTGCGCTTTCCCCCTCCCTTTGATTGGAACTCGTAGTACTAAGTCATGTCTTGGCGTCGCCAGTGTGTACGAGCCTATGTTCATGAGCAAAAAGTCTTCGTGGGGATGGTGCTCATTCTCATCTTTGCTGAGGTACTAGGACTTTATGGGTACGTCGACTTTTCACCAATTCTGTGCTCTTCTTGTCTTATTTCTGCCGCAGGCTCATCGTTGCCCTCATTATGAACACGAGCGCCATTGGAGGGGACAAATGTCCAACAATATAATCACGTCGCTTGCACATTCCCTCGGTACCACTTGCTTAATAATATCGTTTCTATATTCAATTCCTCAGTAGAGCTGCACCTCTTCGTGAAGTCCATCGAGGATTGAGAAAATTACAAATACACAAAAATGTAAGCACCAGAATCGCAACGCAACTCAACTTCAACGTCTCCTCCCGCGTGAATCATCAGAGCCATCTGAAGAGACAGACCGTGACCGCGATCTCGATCTAGAACCCGAGCGACTGCGCCCTCGACGAGGCACACGCCGTTTTCGGACCCGCTCTCTTGAGCTAGAAGAATCGGATTCTGACCCAGAGGACGACCTCGAGTCAGAATCAGAATCAGAATCCGACTCGGAGTCAGAGTTTGAAGAGTCCGAGTCTGAAGATGAGTCTGAGTCTGATGATGAGGACCTGCGTCGAGAATGATTAGGTGCTTGTACTGCAGTGGGAGACAACACAAGGACGTACCGCCGTGCGCGCTTTCGCGACGGGCCCTCGTCCTTCTCTTTTTCCTTCTCCTTTTCTCGCTCCTTCTCCTTCGACTCTAGTATCTTATTCGCCGTTCCACTCCTGCATTGGTTTCAAATTCATTAAACAACTATACCCTCCAAGTAAACAGAATAAAAACGCACTTCTTCTTAAACTCCTCCGGCACCTCCACAGAAGGTTTCCCGTCCGCTTTCAGCTTCGCAAGAATCCTAGGGTTCTCCAGCATCTGCGTGCGAGACGGCCGTGATACGTATGGACGAGTGGACTTGCATTCGTAGATAAAGTGTCCTGTGAACGCCTGGAGTCAGACAAAGTTGTGGTGGTGATCCAGAAGGCCCACTTGCCTGTTCCGAGGCACTTTTGGCATATGGTAGATGCGGTCGCTCGAGGTCTGTTCGTTGAGCGGCCGTGAGGAGCGTATTTGGACATGTGGAGATGGAGGTTACTATTGGGAAGATGGATCGTGGGAAGTTGGTCTTATAGTGTCCAACGTTTCCAACGTTCAACGTTCAACCCTGACGAATACGCGTAATGGCCTCCGACATCGCTAACTCTGTTATACCCGCTCATCCTCTCGAAGATTACGCTTGGAGGTCCGATTACACCTTACCGGAATCGTCGCAGGCGGAACTTCGTGGTTTGCTTGAAGGACTACGTGACGTCTTGAGCGAGCACGATGCGAAGATAGCGCGCGCCCAAGCCACCCTTGACCAGCTATTGGACGAACGCAAAAGCTACGTGTTGCGTATTGACAAGCTCAGATCTGCACTAGCACCTCATAAAAAGCTCCCATCCGAGCTCCTCTCCAAAATCTTCAAAGACTGTTCCTCATCACCTTTTAAGCTTACTCCACATAATATACGTGACATCATATATAGTGTTTTTCCTCAACTGACAGTCTGTTCTCGGTGGAGGGAGGTTACTCTGAACACACGAAGTTTATGGGATGACATCTCCATTACATATCCTGGATTTCATTCCTGGGTACCTTTGGCAAAAACTGGTTATGTGCATACGACGAAACTGGCACAAAAGATCATCTCTCGTGGGACGCGGTCCATTGCGATTTTTGTTCTTGTTGATCACAGTGCCGTTCTGCCTGACGCCATCGATCCTATGCGGAACCTCATTGTCCCCTTTTCACATCGATTAACCCGTATCAACCTTACGTCTACCATGCACCATATCTTTGATTTTCTACGATCCTCGTCTCCGTCATTCCCAGTCTTGGAATCTTTGACTCTCAAGGGTATAGACACAGGAAATCCATATGAACACGAGTCCGTGTCTGCCAAGTTCGCTATGTTCAAGAATACTCCCAACCTGAAAGTACTAAAAATGCGTCGATTTGACAAGTACCTGATCTCATTGCCCTTGTCTGGAATCCAACTACCCTGGGACCAGTTAACCACGATTGATTTCAGAAATGCATTCTTGGATCCCAAGACGGCACACTGGCTTTTGTCGCAGTGCATCTCTGCGATATCATGCTCGCTCTGCCTTTGCTCTGGTAATACACCTCTCGCTACTATTTTTCAACCTCAACTACAGTTACTTTCAATAATGAACTATGGAAACCTGTTCCTTCAATTTTTAACCCTTTCTTCTCTACACTCTTTCAAAATTCGCGACCGAAAGGCCGAAGACAGCGTCCCAGGGCTGCTCTCACTCATTTCCCGCTCGCACTGCGCCCTTATCAACCTTTCAATACCCAAAGGTCAAATTCCAGCCTCGCTTCTGGACCCTCTTCTTGAACTGCTACCGGCTCTCGAAGACCTCGACATATCCAGAACTATTATTCCCATCCCGACGTTAGAGCGCATAGCGCAGGGCATGCTGCTTCCAAAATTGACGAGCATACATTGCAAAATCGAATTTTCTCCTCTTTCTCTTGAGTCATTCATGGACGCAGTGGAGCGGACAGGAGCTCAAGAGTCAGAAGTAACTCGTTTACGCGTTGCTTCCACGCAGTTCCCCCTGACTCAAGAAAATTATACAGCAGCTGGATGGTCCCAGGCAATTGAGAGATTCAAGAAGCTTGTTGAGAAGCTGAATGAAGAAGGAAGGTTGATTGATGTGTACCAATTTAAACGTCATGCCCTACCGTGAATTTTCTGTTGGCTCATCATGTAATTGTAAGCTAGTGTAAGGTGTATGAAGAAGCTCAGGGTTTTCCAGCATCTGCATGGGCAATAGTCATGATACATAGGGCCTGCATGCGCATTTGTAGATAATTATGCGCCTTGATTGTCTGCTAGTGCAATCGAAGTTGCGGTGATCCAGATTCTAGAAGAGACACTTCCCAGTGCCAGGCATACTTATGGTAGTAGATGCGGTTTCTCGAGGCCTCTTCATTGAGTGGCCGTGAGGAACGTACTATATCTAAGGTGGATTATAGGGAAGTTCAAGCACCCTGGCTCTTCCAGTGCTGTTCCCGATATATATATCAATAAGTATCGAAGTACCCGGAAGCTGGAACCGTGATTCGGCAAAGACGAAGCAAAAATTCCTTAGAACGCTGCCCATCCATATAACGCAGTTGAGTGATATCGACAGCCGCGGCTGAGGTAGAATTCATCAATCACGTTCACATGATAACATTCATCAAATATATTTTCTCCGATTCGTGTTCAACATTTTCAACGTTGCAACCTTGACGAATACGCGTAATGGCCTCCAATATTGTCAACTCTGCCATACCCGCCCATCCTCTCGAAGATTACGCTTGGAGGTCCGATTACACCTTACCAGAATCGTCGCAGGGGGAATTCCGTGGTTTGCTTGAAGGACTACGTGACGTCCTGAGCGAGCATGATGCAAAAATAGCGCACGTCCAAGCCACCCTTGACCAGCTATTGGATGAACGCAAAAGTTATGTGTTGCGTATTGACAAGCTCAGATCTGCACTAGCACCTCATAAAAAGCTCCCACCCGAGCTCCTCTCCAAGATCTTCATAGACTGTTCTCCATCACTTCTTGAGCTTCCTCTAGATAACTCAACTCCACCATTTTCTCGACCTGAAATATCTCGCTCGACTTCGCCATATTCTCTACCTCCCACAGCATCCTCGTTTACATCATTCCAGACGGTTTTTGAATCGGTAAATCCCCGTCATGTCCTCCCAGCCCGTGATCTACTAGATAGATTGGATAAACCATCTTCAAAAAGTTGCTCTCCACAGAGCATTTTGCCCCCAATGGAAGTCTGTTCTCGGTGGAGGGAGATCGCTCTGAACACACGAGATTTATGGGATCACGTCTCCATTAAATATCCTTATTTTCATTCCCTGTCGCATTGTGCCGAGAAAGCTAGCTATATGACGGAAAAGGCACAGAATATTATCTCTCGTGGCACACGGTCCATTGTAATCTCTATTCGTGTTAACCGCAATGTCGTTCTGCCTGTCGCCATCGATCCTCTCCGGAACCTCGTTATACCCTATTCTCATCAGTTGACTCATATCAACCTTGTCTGTTCAGTACATCATCTCTTCGACTTTCTACGATCCTCGTCTCCGCCATTCCCAGCCTTGGAAACTCTGACTCTTAAGGACGAGAATGCTAAAGGACGTCCATATGAATACAACTCCATTTCTGAGTCGTCTATGTTCAAGAATACTCCCAACCTGAAAGTACTCAAAATGCATAATTTCTTTTCCCATCTGGTTACACTTCCCTTGTCTAAAATCCAACTACCTTGGGATCAGTTAAACAAGATTGACTTCAAAAACACATGGTTGAAAGCCAGCACTGCACATTGGCTTTTGTCGCAGTGTAACTCTGCGGTATCATGCTGGCTCTCCCTACAAACTATCCTTGAAGACATACATATCACTCCTCTCTCTGCCATTGTCCAACCACATCTACAATCACTTTCAATAGCGACCACTCTTGAAGATCCGAACATCACAGTGCTGTTTCTCCAATCTTTAACCCTCCCTTCTCTCCACTCTTTCAAAATCCCTGACTTCCGCGTCGAAGACAGCCTCCCAGGGCTGCTCTCACTCATTTCCCGCTCGCACTGCACCCTTATCAACCTTTCAATACCTGAAGCTCAAATTCCGGCCTTGCTTCTGGATCCTCTCCTCGAACTGCTACCGGCTCTTGAAGACCTCGACATACCCAAAGCCATCATTCCCATCCCAACGTTAGAGCGCATGGCGCAGGGTGTGCTCCTTCCGAAGCTGACTAGCATAGCTTGCACAATCCAGTCTTCTCCTCGTTCTCTTGAATCATTCATGAATGCGGTGGAACGGACGGAAGCTCTAGAGTCAGGAGTATCTCGTTTGCGCATTGCTTCTACGCGGTTTCCCCCGACTGAGAGATATTATACAGCACCTAGATGGCCCCAGGCAATTAAGAGGTTCAAGACACTTTCTGAGAAGCTTCGTGAGGAAGGAAGGTCGATTAGTGTGTCCGGATATCGTGACCTATCATGATTTTTCTGTTGACTCGCCATGTAATTGTAAACTAGTGTAAGGTGTATGAAGAAGTTCTCCAGCATGCCTGGAGTCAGTTGAAGTTGTGGTGATTTAGATTCTAGAAGGGAGTCTAAGCCTTGGTATCCGGTAGCTGACCTATTAACAGATGACGATCTGTTATATATGGTATGTACTTGAGATGTAGTTCGTTGAGAAGGTGAGTTGGTCTTCCTTTACAATTGAATCATTCAGCTTCAACTGCAAAGTTTCCCGATATAACTGTTGCGGTAAGTATTTAAGTACTAGTATGATCACTAGAGTTTGGCTAGGGAGAAGGAAATTTTTCTAGGTAAGCAACCCACCCATAATGGTTCCGCAGCTGTGTGATGTCGACCGTCGGACGACAGCTGTACTAGGCAGGATAAACATCTCAATCATGTTCACATGTCAACGTTTATCTCCCGAACTCAGCAGGGACTTTTTGAGACTCTGTGATATCTCCACATGCAGATACAACAATTTCCAGCCCAGGGATGAGAAATGAACGTTGATGAACCTTCGTTAACTACCAGATCTATTATTTTTCCTCTTCTATCAACTTTTTGACATCAATGGGCGGCAAGGCTTTCCTCGCAATCTTAGGCCCAGGCTCCTTTCCCCGCATACCACTACCAGTCTACAATGCACTGAAAAATCGCCTGCTCCCCCGCCTTCAAGCGCTCTATCAGCGTGCTCTTGTTCCTCGTGAAGCTCCTGAAAAGCTTACTTATGGTGACCTGGACATACTCGTGGCTGGTCCAAGAACTTCCAACCTACCGTCGGGTCAGACTCATGTCCCGCATACTATCGTGCAGGATGCCCTTGGTGCCCGATACCATTTACGGCATGATGCAGGAAACAGAACTGTTAATTTTGCTGTGCCGATACAGCCCGGCGAGTGGGAAGAATTCAGTTTAGGAAAGGAGGAGGAAGAAATCCGTCAGGCTGCAGGTGGGCGGGATATATTCTATCAGGTAAGGTTGTCAGCCTGGTGCTTTTATATACTGGACTCGCCACTCAATGAGCTGCTAGGTCGATGTCAACACATGTATAGATGAAGCAGAACACGAACGAACTGCCTTTTTTCATGGTTACGGTGACCTGGGAATGATAATGGCTGTGGTTGCGAGGAATGCTGACCCGGCGCTGGTTTTAGGAAAGAAGGGACTGAGGGTACGCTTATCTATGATGTACAATTTTTGTGTTATACTACTACCTCAATTCTCTAGCTTTCACTTCCCCCACAACCGCACTTTGAGCTCAGCCAATCTTTGGATGCCATCACGAAATTCATGGGTTGGTCCATGGATGCATGGAAGGCAGGATTCCATACAAATCACGAGGCGTTTGAATGGGTAGGCTCCTCTCGCTTTTTCAATCCTCAAAGCTTCCGTACGCATGGCCAAGGCATCACAAAAGTGCGGAAACAGCGAACCATGTACCCCGAATTTGTTCAGTGGGTGTCAGAGAAGGCAGCAGCAGCTCCTCCTAAGACTCAACATCATGAAGCCAATGTGATGACGATCGAGGAAAGGCAGCTTGCTTTTCGAGAACATGTGCTAAGCTATTTCAACAAGAAACAGGAATTTGATATGATGGTCCACAAACAAAGCGAACGGGCACGTTTGAAAGAGGTTTTCAATAGCGCAACTATCCGCCACTGGACCAATCTTGGTGAGGACTGGAAAACCCTCAAGCTAATAATGGATACCGTGCGGGAGGAACTCGGGGGTGACGTGGGTGTTCTAAAGCTGTACGATGAGTTGGGCGAGTCAGGTGTCAGGCATTTCGTATTAGAGGTGCAGAAACGATTGTCTCTTGGGAGCACCACATGAAGTGCTGTCGCAAACTATAGTGTTCCCCCGTTGTATCTTGGAACTCAATCCCTATTCAATTGAACCACACTCTTCTCTCTTACGAAGGCGAAACCACAGGCAAGCTCGTTCGCTAAACTGCGTCTTATCCGATGTCAGCTGGGATAGTAATAGTCTGCGTAAAACTATCATCTCCTCATGTTAACAATACAATGAATGTATACCTCGAGGAAAACAACTAGCAAACTGTTCACCTCGTTTACTTGCCAGAATTGAAGACCAACAATCCGGAAAAGCGGAAACACTCGCGTATGTTAGGTTGCCTCGTCACTCAGGAAGACATATTCCCTCGTGGATAGGCCGAATTTGATCACTAAAGCTTTCGGGTCAATACAGGTGGTGAATTTATAGAAACAGACCGACCATCGCCATTCTTCAACTCGTAATATCTCGCAGCTGGAATGGCTTCATCATTGACATGTGTCCCATTCGTTGACTCGAGATCTAATATAAAGGGTCTGAACACAGTGAAATCAACTTTCTGCCGTACGCGCAAAGTGGGGCACAGACTTTATTAGTGCTTTTGAGCCTCCAAATTCATCCTTTTCGTGAATGTTACGGTCTGGAATGAATTAACTTTAACACAAATGCAAAGGAATGCTGCATACACTGTATGACGGCATGCTGCTTTGAGGATGAAGGATGGTCCAAAGCAATATCTGCGACAAGATGGTCTCTACCAATCAAGTATGCACTTTGTCGGTTGATATGAAGAAGTTCTGCGAAGAATGGAGCATGGGTCAAACCTTTGTTTATCTGGCACAAAACACAACACTGACCAACTTGCTCGCTGCCTTTGAAGACGTACAACCTCCACCCTATCGTTGGCTTGCGCGCTTCCGGAGGTTCATTGTACTTGAGGACCGTGCTGTTTCCATCGGAAGTTTTCACGGTGTTCGTTTCTGCTGCAAGAAGTCCAGATGGTTTGAAATTGGGCTTTGCCTTGTCTTCAGGCTGCGGTGACTGAGAGCCTGATCTAGACCGTGGCCGCTCGGAGTCAGGTCGTGAGGAACGGTGGCGTGGAGATGCAGAGCGTCGAGAGGATGACGGGCCAGAGCGACTACTGTAGCCTCTGTCCCTGTCCCGCTCCCTGCCAGCGTCATATCGGTCGCGATCACGAGCCCGCTCTCGTTCTCGTTCTTTCTCGCCATAGCCCCAGCGGTCGTCGTCCCTTCGTGGTCGTCTACTTCCTTCTTCGTCTCTGCGACTTGGTCCACGATCTTCATAGCCGCGTCTTTCGCGTCCATGACCATAATCGCGTTTATCACTGTAGCCATTGGAGGTTTCGTAGTCTCTCGGTTTATCATTGTATCTTGAACGGTTACGCGGCGGTGAAGGTGAGTCCCGAGGCATGGTTGGCAGTGAAATACAAAGTGGTTGGTCAAATTCGCACGTGCACGCTTGACTTTTTGAACGTTGCACTGATTCCGAGCTAGCGCTCCAATCGCAAGAAATCTTCTCCTTCTGTATACTATATATATCTCCTACGTTGAAAACGGTTTGACAGAGACAAAGTCGCGAGTCCCCGCGAGGACGCACTACTGAATCCCAGAACCACTTCCTTCCCACAAAGTTTCCCGGTTCAGAGAGATTTCAAGAGTCCGCTGACCCTCTGAAAGTAGTGACGTACGTCAGACCTCCTCCAACTCAAACCGAATCGAAGCCTTTCGCTTGTGAGTATTTTTCTCGTGTTGATACGTCCGCGAGATGTGACTACAATTTGAGTTACACGTTCCAAGAACCTAACGGTCGAGAAACAGTGCGTATGTCTTCAGATTGCGAGTTTGACGCTATTGGCATGCAGCAATCTTAGACGACTCGTGCCATTAGCAAAGCTTGCTAGCCTGAGAGACCGCTCCAGAAATGTATCGTAATGCATATGGATGCATCCCTCAAATGTAGTTTCCCTTCCCACGACTGCCGGTGTTTCTGCGCATGTATCTATTTTCCTCTCTCTTTTTTTTTTTGAAACCCCCTGATTATTTATCTGCACTATTTCCAGAGCTCGAGCTGTTGGCCAACTCTTCTGCGAATGGAGTTGAACTTAGAATGTATGGCGGGCTTCGGGTTCTCCGGATCACTCTAGATATCACTCTCTGTAATGGTCTTCCCCATACCGCGCGTCACTTGATCCCGTTATAACTGCCAAGATCTCGAGTTTGAAGGCTTCAGTGGTCACCCCCATCATCATCGCTTCCATCATCTAGTCAACGATATGGCTACAGTTGACCTCGAAGGCTCTGATCAGTGGTCTTCCTATATGTTAGGCATTTATGCTGGCCGCCAAGGGCCGAAACCTTTGGGTACCGTCGCCTTCGAGGAAATCAAAGAGAAAGCCAAGGAAAAACTGAAGGATTACCCAGGCAAGTGCTTGTCTTTGGTTGTAGGCTCCTCATTCGTTGCAACCACGTCTCCTAGGAGCTTTCCTTTATGCTGCGGGGAGCGCGGGTACGAATGCTACTGAGAGCGCCAACCGAAAGGCACTGAATAAATACGCTATCGTGCCTCGTATGCTGGTCAACGCGACGAAACGTTCACTCGAGGTATGATTTGCGTGTTATCAATCACGCCCACTAACCTGATTGTCAGACTACCATCTTCGGCGTCACTCATCCCTCACCAATCTTCATCGCTCCGATCGGCGTTCAAGGGATATTCCATGAAGACGCGGAACTTGCGCCTGCTTCCGCCGCAGGAAAACTCGGCATCCCTTTTATCATGAGCACGGCATCATCTCGGAGCATTGAAGAAGTTGCTGCAGCTAATGGAAATGGTCATCGGTGGTTCCAACTCTACTGGTTCATATACATTTCCAATCCACCAGAATGGTACTAATATGAGCTTCTCCTTAGGCCTCGAACCAACGACGTGACGCTCTCGATTCTGAAGCGAATGAAAGAAAACGGCTTCGAGGCATTGGTTGTCACACTGGACACAATGACGATTGGTTGGCGGCCTCACGATCTCGAGAGAGCATATATTCCATTCGGACACGGTGTTGGCATACAAGTCGGGCGATCCGATCCCGTCTTCATGGCGCGATACGGTCGTGAACCCGTGCATGAACGCCCCGATTTCCCTTACGACTCCGAGGAAAAGGATAAACTGTTCCTGGCTCGAGATGAGAAGACGCGAGAAGCCGTATTCTTCGGCATGGAATGGTTGAAGGAATGTAACTCTGGTCTGTATCGTGACTGGGAAGACCTCAAGTTTTTGAGAGAGAATTGGCAAGGCCCCTTGATCCTGAAGGGCATTCAAAGCGTGCTTGTACGTGCTTTACGTTTCTCCCTGGGTAGCTTGTTGCTGGACTAAGGGGGCCAGGATGCGGAGAAGGCGCTTGAATATGGTGTTGACGGAATCATCGTTTCCAATCACGGTACAGCATCCGCAGTCGTTATATATTCCGTTCTCATTTTGCTTGAACGCTACAGGTGGACGCCAAGTTGACGGTGCTATTCCATCTATTTACGCTCTCGAGAGCATCATGAAGTCAGTCAAAGTGAAGGAGGCGCAAGCGTCTGGGAAGCTCACTGTGTTGTTTGACTCCGGTATTCGCACCGGTCCTGATATCTTCAAAGCTCTGGCGTTGGGTGCTCAGGCTGTCTTGCGTAAGTAGTGTCCTCATAGTCTTATGGACAGTCACCTTATTCTCCGATCAGTTGGTCGGCCGTGGGTCTACGGACTGATTGTAGGTGGCGAGGCTGGCGTCGAACAAGTGATCCGCCACACTCTTGCAGATCTAGATACTACCCTGGGCCTCGCAGGTTACAAGAGTCTTAGCGACGTTCAAGGGAAAGGGGATGCAGCTATTGCCAAGTTGGACTTTGTTCCCTGAAAGAATTATTCATTGTAAATTAATCTTCAACGCAAACGGAAATGTTTTTGTATTTAATTGAGATGGATGGCTAGACGAAGAGGTATTGAAATCCGAGAAGTAAATTGAACATGCGCCACAATACAAGAACACTTCTTTTGACACGTCAGAAGCTGAGCTCTGAGGTATGTCTTAGGATACTAACTAATGTTGAGGGCTACTGATCAGACTGTCCTTAACAAGGACACGAGCCGGAGGATTAATCCCCTCCATTAACACTGCACAGAGTCGAGACGTGGGAAATGTCCGAAATGGGACTAGGGCTGCGCACGAGTCTAGTCTGCCCTCTGCAATACGGAGATTATCTATACACCTCTGTCGTAGCTGCGCACGGTCCGTGCACGGAACAGAGCTTGCTGCCCACTTGCTGCCATGCTTGCTTGCTCAAAGTGCCCTCATTGTAAATGAGATCTTTGCAAGACATCTGTGTTGGTATTGAACATGAGCAACCACCGACCTCCTGGACATAGAAAATGTGATTCCTTCATGTTCTTACCCATGAAATGAAAATATTTTTAAATGTATGATGACTACACAACAACTTTATGTTTGAAACATAAATACCACCAACTGGAGTATTGGAGACACTGACTGTAGAGTAA
>JAGGAR010000030.1:0-39875 GCA_017657315.1 Termitomyces sp. K1Ag | reverse complement strand
GTCATATGAAGGCCTTGGAATCGCATAAAACGCATCAGCGTGTTTGGAAGGCTAGATATGAATAGATCGATAAATTCTTGAGACCCGTCGTCAAGTAAAGAGATTTACGAGGAAAGGAGTGAGTTTAACGCGTTCACTTTCCAGATCTTTCACTGGAAAGCAGAAGTTTGCACCGTACTCTTCAATGGTTGTCATTGAAGACTCGATGACTCGGTCATCTGACCTACTAATTGGAATCAGTATCTCTTCTGTTCCGCTTCCGTTGCTAATAAAATCCAGGAATCCTCATGACATCACTATCAATTAAATCAGATAGCTTGAAAACCCTTTGCAAGCATTGCCTACAAGATTTTATGTTTTGAAGTAACTATAAAGACATGAGTTATAATCGTATTTTGAAGCAAATTCAATTTGATCTAAGTCCTCCAGTCATGAGGGTACGTTAAAGCCTGCAGATATTATCCTGGAGGTTGTATCTGTATCCTTGTACAGGTGAAGCCGTGTTCGTGGGGAAATGATGCGGATGTAGTAACATAAGGACTATAGTAGTAAGATGAGATAGACGACTGAGCCGGAATACACACCAGGGCCTTCCGATGGAGATACTAGATTGGCAGATAGAGTACAGTGAATAATTCATAACAAAAAATAGTTGCATGATATCATGAGTCCCGGACCAGCCAAATTCCTCCGCCGAGCTGATAGAAAGTTGAGTCCAAAGTGGTGTGAACAACGAGTGAAAGCCATGCTCACTTGTTCTAAGAAGGCGTCAATCTGATCTCCATCCTCCATACCGAGCTAGAATGACAGTTCATTACTGGATTTAAACAAAGGATGAGCGTAAAGGACTTACCGAAGCTGGTGTGTCGTCGGGCTGCAAGCGCTGGCCTTCAAATGTGAACTTGAATGTGCCTGTTTCACCAAGGCGGAATACGTCAGAGCCGCAACTCAATCTTGGGACCACGTTAACACTAGCCTGCCTCCTTTTGGAACTTTTGCTACAAGTACGCCAAATCACAATCAGTCGCGTCATAATTATCATTCAACAAAGGAACTCACCTCAGCAGCAGCAAAAATCTTCGAAAACTTCATGTTTGCTTTGACTTTTACCGTAATTTCTGTTCAAAAACGACCCCAGGATGTTAATCAATACACGTCTCGAGTTGTGCATAGGACCGACGAACGATTTCCATTATAGCTTATGTTAAGATTGAGCTTGGGCTTTTCTTCGGGCTCCTGAGACATTGAAGTCGTGCTTGGGATAATACAAGAGCGAGTTTACAGACAAGAAGTGCCGCAGGCGCGGTGCAAGGCGCGTGATGGGACGGGGAGAAGGCGAAAGCGTGACGGTCACCATAAACAGCGCGTAACGCGTCAGTGTGACCGACAAAAAATCTCTATTTATTACTCCAATCATACTACGTAGGGACAGACGATGAGTTGGACTGAAAACAGTGCTATGACGACAGAAAGCTGGAAGCAAGTGATAATGAAAACATGGACATACATACAGGACCGGTATGAATAATTAGAAGGAACGGACTCAATGGAGGGCGGGCCCGGGGTCTTGCCGAGGATAGAGCCCGCGAATTCGGTTGTCAACACGTTTCGGTTGGGGCTCCCGAGAGTAAGGATGAGAAGAAGTGGTATCTTGTCGTGGTTTGTGTTTCACTGTCCCTCGTACATGGAAGTTGAGGACAAAGTCTTTGACGAAGTGGCGAAGAATAGCCATCTTGGAATTGACCGAAAGTGTTTTCAAACGGGGCAATCCACGTGCTTCCCGCAATCGCAAATATTCGAGGACCATCGAGTAATCATAGCATGTGATGGCAAGGTCCGATAGTCCCTCGAGATCTTGGAAAGAGGATTCCAGGGTGATATTACGAAGGATATGGAAGAATTGGCCGTCGCATTTGACGAGTGCCAGGGACTTGAGGCCTTGAAAAAGAGCATGTAGTGGTTCCGTCACCTCTTCAAAACTGCTCGAAAAGCACTCGACACCACGAAGCGTGAGGTTGGTAATCGTTGTGGATTGCATCAGGATCATCAACACGTCGTATGCGTCGGTCCATTTTGGTTCGACTTTCTCAGGCATAAGAGGTGGGAGTCCGGGTTCTGGGCAGCGTCTGAAGTCGTGTAACAGTACCGAGGAGAGACGGGGCAGATCCAGCCGTGCAACAAGCCAAAAGGCAGGATCTGCACAACCATATCCGATGCGAAGCGACGTGAGTACGGGAAGGGTGAAGCGCCGAGGAACTTGCCGAGACACCCAATCAGCAAGACAATTTGAGGCATAGTATTCCAACTGAACAAGAGTCGACCGGCACGCAATCAGAATCTGGAGAAGTTCGCGAACCATTATCACGGCACATTTCAAGGAGAGGGATGTGATTTGGAAAGGCTGGACTACCCAGTCAAGGTAATGACCCATTATGTAGCGGCATGTGCCAGCTGGCTGTACGGTAGACTGTACGGCCGGCTCTGCGACTGGGCGTGGACGACATTGAGGGACAAGTACTTGCTCGCGTGACTTAACACAAGTAGAAAGTTGCGTTCGATTCGGACCTTTCATGTCCAGATAAAAACGAGTCATGGCCGGGAATTTCAGAGGGAGTATTAACATGTACACAGCGGATCGATAATTGACGAACTTGTAGAGCGTCATCACCAATTTTTGAACGCGATGACTGTGTGGTGAGAAGATTTTTTTCCAGGAGAGGGTACAGGATTCGATTTTCTGGAGACTTCCAATATCGAAATGCAAGGTAATGGAAAGATCCCGGGAGCGTTTGAGGAGACTCCAGACGGCGTCGAAGTGGTGTCGTGGGCCTGAAGTCCAGGATACTCGTACATATGTCCAGAGCAGAGGGGCGCCGATGGCAACGGCTCTCCAGCGCCTACACACATGCGAAGCTATGATAATCGTATGAAGTGACTCTTCGGGTTCGGCCATCTTTATGGAGAGGAACAAGGTATAAAGAATGTCCATGGGTAGTTGGCTGAAGTTCTTAGCTTCAAGCCGTGGTGGTTCCCGTTTACGTTCGACCATTAACGAGGCAGGTCGTGGAGTTGGGCAGCGCATGGGTCGGATCACATCGACTAAGTGATCATCAAGACCGAGGCGCTGGAAGGCAGCTGTAAGTTCCTCTGTCAGAGAAAACGAATGTGTTTCAACGAAACAGAATGGAAAAAAAGGACGAGGTAGACTCACCAATGGACTCCCTCACGAACATGACGCGAGTATTATGTCGAGAGGAGGAACCAAGTAGTCAGGGTGTCCATCCTCAACTTATATCACTCAGAAATGAGGAAGGTCCCTGTAAGCATCAAAGCGAATAGAGGTCCTCCTATGATAGGTCAAAGCAACCATGAGTCGGCATTGTCCTTCGAAATGGGCGAAACGACCGAGTTGCTACCCAACCGTTGGCTAATCCCCGTTAAACCGTTTAATCACCCGACAAATCCTTAACAGAGCTAAGAGTATAACGCACCTGAAAGTTTTTGTTGCGGAAGTCCATCTTGTAGAGCAGTAAAATACGCTTGAGGAAGTTAAAGTAGCTCATAGTCGTCGAGTGAAAGGCTGAACGGCCCTGGCGCTTAGATCCCTTCGGCGTGACCCGCAACCAAAGTCGACAACAGATCAGAGTCTGTGCGTCACGGTTGCTTTGTCCTGCCCAGGCTCATGACATTTCTATGTTTGACGTGACATATAAGTACATGCAGCCTGGTGACCTTTTTTGAGAGTTTCGCAGTGATGTCAAACTAAGTGAGGAGGATGATAGAATTGTTTAAATTCTCTTTTGATACAATGACTATGGTACAGTACGTTTGTCTCTGGGGTATACTAGTAAGTACTAGTAAGCAAAACTAGTGTAATGGTATAGTACATGTGCTAGAGATGATTACGATACATATTCGTGAAGGATGCTTAAATTAAGTAGCAATAAAGATACGAGAGAACATCAAGCACGAACAACGCCACCATGCTCCTCGTGGCCCCTCCCTTTGCCCGCACCATTCGCAGCACCTCCTTTTGATGGCTTGCGTCCAGCCGAAGGGCTAGGTTCGGTAGCGTCGGGAACAATCGCCCATCGAGAAGCATTAACAGTATCATTGCGCCGTTCACATGTAAGCAGTTCCAATGGCTCCGAAGCTGTATCCTTCTGACTAGGGCCTGGCTCTGGTGTCGACGGCGCGCTAGGCGCAGTAGCCCAGATGGACGCCCCAAGACCTGTGGTTGGTGGAGGGCAAGGCATCGTGATCAATGCTGGAGCTCGTTCGGTAGCTGTTGAAACAGGTGTCGCCCAAATAGAATCCGATAGGCCCGACACTTTCTCGACACAAGGGGAAGCGGTGGCCGTGGACATGGCAACAACGTTTTCTCCTGAGTCACATCTTGAATCCTGGAGACCAGATACCTTTTTTTCCACGGGCGGAGGATTAACAACAGGTACAATGTCTTCGGCACTTGTTTCCAGCGGCTTCGGTGCTCAGATGGACTTAGAAAGTGAAGACGAAGCTTGAAAAGGCGTCTCAACAATAGCAGACGGTGACACACTAAGTTCCTTACCTTGAGTCTTCTTCACGCTCGGCGGGGGGCTAGACAATGACGTGGGCACTGATACGGGCAGAACAACCTCCGGGACATCAGGCATGGTGGCCCAAATTGAACCTTGAAGATCCGACACTTTTTCAACAGGTGGAGGAGTGACAGGAGACGCAACGACGTCTTCTGCGGACTTTGGTACCCAAACTGACTCAGAAAGCGAAGGAGAAGCTTGCCAGAGCGTCAACAATAGCAGGCGAGGAAATAATAAATGCTTTACCTGGAGCTTTCTTCGTACTTGGTGGAGGGGTTGGCAACGATGCTGGCGGAGAAGCAGGTATTGTTGCCCAGATTGAATTCACAGGCTTGGATGGTGGGGGAGTGACAGTGGGGGCAGGCATGTTCTCTTCATAGTCAGCTGACTTGGGAGCCCAGATTGACTGGGAGAGTGAGGGGTGGAGGGAGTCTTGAATAGAGCAGGCAAAGGCGCAGTTGACGTTCTAGCTCGTGGTGGCACTAGTATCGGATTAACACGCATGACTTCTGAGGTTTGCGTGTGAACATGGTTTCTCTTGATGAGCGGGAGTGATGGAGCAGAAGCATTGGGAGCCCAACAAGATGAGCTTGAACCCCTTTGGATATCTAAGGACATTGAAGGTTCCACAAATAGGCTTGATTCAGATTGAGGTGCATGAGCAGGGACAAAGGCAGGAGTCAGCACCCAGCAGGATGAAGCCAAATTTCTTCATTCAATCGCAAAGAGGGAGCTGGTCTGGATAGTGCAGTAGGTGTAGGAATAGGCACACGTAAATCACTCTCCGACGCCACAGACTCGTCGAACGAACAACGGACGGGCGAGAGAAGAGTAGTACACATGGGAGATGGAGCAAATGGAGGGGATGGGGACCGATTATTGTCAATAAGCGGGGAGATGTCACGTCGCACCGGTTGCGGAGCGAAGATAGGCAAAGGAAACGGTGTTGGTGGTGAGGTTGGGGGAACAACAGGAGAAGACATTGCATTGTCTTCATTAGCAGTGGATGAAGCCACAGATGTGGACGGCCCAACTGGGGTTGTTTTGAAGAGAGTTTCTAAGATCGAAACTCGAAATGTCCTGGACTCATCGCCACACAGGCAACTTAGCCGGAAAATGGTACATGAGGGAGAGCCAAAGACTTGTGTGGAATGCGAAGATTTAGAATGGGACGAGTGCATTCTTAACGATCATCGATGTGAGCCATGTCCAGAATGAATTGAACTTGATATGATTGGGAGACGCGACGCGTATAAATGACCTTTGGGTAGAATATTGGTGCCTGTTCATAACCTCTTAAGGACACAGGGTACGTGAAAGTCGCGTGGAAAATGAAAAAGACTAGAGCGTATGACGTAGATTTGAAATGAGCACTACAGAACCTCAAAAATAGTTATTGACTCGCACCGAGTAGCATATCATGCTAGTCCAATGTACGAAGGTTCAACGTTGCAACCATGAGCGTCTAAAAATCCACCGAGATCGATGTCAAAAGAGCAGAAAACAACGAAGTTCGCATTCTTGAATATACGGTATCATCTTCACGATCTAGAGTCTACGGGAACCACAATTTACATTAAAGCATCATGTATCAACGACGGCCATCTATGATGCATGAGCACTTGAGCTGTCCATCAATATGAGAGTAACTCTCAGTATTAAAGCAATGGTATCGTCCTTCGAGCTCCGGACTTTGCCGAATCTTTGCTGAAAATCCACAATAACCGGCTCTTCGTCCCTCTCCTCGCACAGCCTGGCAGTGGGATCCATAACCATTTGTTATTGAGCGACTCGACCTTATCTTCGTAGAGGAAACGGTCAGCGTTTTAGAATTCTGAAGCTTTCCAACCGTAAGGCGTCTTGAACCACTCATCAGAATCATTCGCGCACGAAAACAGCAATTGATGTCTTCACGTCTGCTACTTACATTGCTTGTGGATTACGTACAGAACTCTTGGATCTGCGCATACCAAGTACTGTGCATGAAAGCAGGCATCTCAGCACTAAACATCAGTCCTGAGCCAGATATTCTTGAAAATCGATAAGACCAAGAGGAGGCTTGGACATCCCAGGATGGTATTTCCTCCAGTTGGAACGGATCCGTTTCCACTCTGTAACGGATTCATTCCATAAAACTTCCTCGGATATAAAGGGATCGCCGTCGATCAACGTTGTCTCGTAGAGATAAACCGCTGAGGTCACATCCTCGCAATAAATTTCGACTCCATGAAAATCAATCGACTCTGTCATGATGATCTATAAATTCATGCCTATATATGGGCAATAAGTTGAATGCACGTACTGGGAATGCAAAAATTAAGAGACCCCAGAAATGTCCAGAGTTCCGCACACGTTACACTATCGGGTCCACGTGGCTGCAGGACTTCACCTTCTTTTGCCCTCAAAACTTCCCTAGTCATTCGGGTTGGTCCAGATGGGCATTCATGACTCTCTGCACCTGCAAAGTCTACAATGAAGGGTTTTCCTTTGAAGTTTAGGATGTGAGAAGCGACCAAGGTGTCGTGCACAAGTCCTATTTCAGCTGAGTGCAATTTGAAGACAATGTCCATAGTGACATCTCTGCAATAGAATTGTGTTATATCAGAAATTCTATTGTCTAGAATTGATTTGGAACTCTCACCTGAATGTCTGGTTGTACTCTTTGAGCTGGGATAGATTGGAGACGGGAGGCTCCCCGCAATATGAAAGAATTATACATGCACAGGGTACTTTCTGAAAGGATGGAAGATGGGACATTTGACAATAACCCACGTAGTAACCATAGAAAATTGGTACATGAATGCCCCAGAGCGACTGAAATCCGAGATTCTTTTTCGAGGCGGGGAATAGCAATTTCATCGTCATAGGTGAACTTGACAATGACATCTTTACTAGTCATCTTGGCCTTCAAAATCTGATAGTCGTTTTCAGTTGTCTTGAAGAGGCTAACGTCGGTCAGTATGATCTCGGAGTTGCCTTTGACCTTAGCATCCTGGCGAAGAATTCGAGCAATCTCGGTTCCGTCTGGGTGTCTAAAATTGAGAGACATTTTCTGAAAGTCGAGGATCGAGCTGTCAATATCTCACTGAGTGTAGAGCTCGAGTATATATGCCAGATGATCGATGATCTTCTGACTTCAGCAGCTCCGGACTTTGCCGAACAACCGACTCTTCGGGCCGGAGGAGGAGGAGGAGTGTATTAAACATGTTTTTTCTCGAGTCATCCCATGCATTAGACTCGTGATAATCTGAGAGTAACTCGAGCTTGTCTCCGCAGAGGGAATGGTCACCGGCTTAGAATGGATTTGAAGCTTTCCAACTGCAACTTGCTGGCGTTCTTATGCAAACCATTTCATTTACAAATTTCGCACGCGAAAACAAAAAATTTGCTATATACATCATTTGTGGACTACAAACTTTGAAACAGAACTCTTGACTGCAAGGTGATTTGAAAACTAAGTACCGTGCATCATCTCAGCACGAAACATCAGTCCTGAGCCAGATATTCTTGAAAATCGATAAGACCAAGAGGAGGCTTGGACATCCCAGGATGGTATTTCCTCCAGTTGGAACGGATCCGTTTCCACTCTGTAACGGATTCATTCCATAAAACTTCCTCGGATATAAAGGGATCGCCGTCGATCAACGTTGTCTCGTAGAGATAAACCGCTGAGGTCACATCCTCGCAATAAATTTCGACTCCATGAAAATCAATCGACTCTGTCATGATGATCTATAAATTCATGCCTATATATGGGCAATAAGTTGAATGCACGTACTGGGAATGCAAAAATTAAGAGATTCCAGAAATGTCCAGATTTCCCAACACCTCACACTATTGGGTCCACATTGTTGCAGGACTTCACCTTCTTTTGCAATCAACTTTTCCCTCGTCATTCGATCTGGTCCAGCCGGGCATTGATGACTCTCTGCACCTGCAAAGTCTATAATGAAGGGTTTTCCTTTAAAGTTTAGGATGTGAGAGGCGACCAAGGCATCGTGCACAAGTCCTATCTCAGCTGAGTGCAACCTAAAGACAATATCCATAGTGGCATCTCTGCGATAGAAATGTGTTCTGTCAAATATGTCTGGGATTCGTTTGGACTCTCACCTGAATGTCCCATTGTATTCTTTGAGCTGGGATAGATCGGAGACGGGAGGCTCCCCGCAATATGAAAGAATTATACATGCACAGGGGACAGAGGATGGAGGATGGGACTTCTGACAATAACCCATGTAGTAACCGTAGAAAATTGGTACATGAATGCCCCAGAGTGACTGCAAGTAATCAACATAAATCCGAGATTCTTTTTCGAGGCGGGGAATAGCAATTTCATCGTCATAGGTGAACTTGACAATGACATCTTTACCAGCCATCTTGGCCTTCAAAATCTGGTGGTCGTTTTCGGTAGTCCTCAAGAGGCTAACGTTGGTCAGTGTGATCTCGGAGTTGCCTTTGACCTTGATATCCTGGCGGGGAAGTCGAGCAATCTCAGTTCCGTCTGGGTGTCTGAAATTGAGAGACATTTTCTGAAGGTCAAGAATGAATACTACTGAAGAACTTGGAGGGCGGTGTGGTTTATGGGAACTCGAATCAGAACATAAGCGCTTATGTATGGGAGCGATTTTTTCTTTCTCACGGGTCTAATATGAGAAATAATTAATAAAGTGTGACGATTGGAAAAAGTAATGTGGCCCAATCCTCTCGAACGCGCCAATTTCGGATGAGAAAGTCCTTGCTACACAGCCTCTTCTTTTCTGACCACCAGCCCTTTACAAACCCTTGATCGAGCCGCAACCCAACTGGGTTGCCCAAGAACATCCAGAATGGTAATTGATTCAGATATCGCTGCCATTCAACTCCTCCATCGAGATCGGAGACCACTCGGAGAGTATGTAAATTTCCGCGCGGATAAGAAAGCCCTTTGTGCTATGTACATACACAGCCTCCTTCTCGACCACAAGCCCTTACCAATTCTCCATCGAGCCACAACAATCTAATCAGTGGCTCGCCAAGCTTCCACAGTGGCGTTTGGCTGTGTTCAACTTCCCTATCTAGGCTACTTAGTTCAATTTGTATTCCATAATGGGCGCGGCCACCTGATTTCGAAATTCGGTGGCAGCGAATCGGAACTGAGATTTAGACTCGGAAGGGTGAGTGTCGAAATACCGCCTATCACCACATGCCGACGAACATTCATTAAAGGAATTTCTATCAGTGGGCTCCTCAGTATAGCCATGTACATACATACTTTTGGCAGAATCCTTTGACCGGCGTAACCCCGGACAAACACCAAAAAAATTCCATAATGCTCCATTCCCCTTGTTCTCATGTCATGGCAGGTGGGTCCATCGGTAAGATTTCCCTGTTGCCTCGCCTTGGTTTTTTCTCAATGGAGCAAAATTTACAGAAGGTCGAGGAAATGATAGCCCAAATGTCACTGAAAATAGAGACGTCACTCGTCTCAGCTGCAATATATAAAGGGCTCTGCAAGTGTAGAGGCTGATACAATAACGACCTGGCAGATCTCGAACTCTCGTACACTTTGACATTCCACGTTTCTTCCACACGCTTCCAACGCCATGGCCCCTTTGACAAGACAAGCACTTAATACCAGAAACCTGGCCGAAGCTCAGCCAAAGTTACTGATAGACGTGCTGAAAGAACCGATCACGCATCGTGCGAAGTTGTTTGCGAAAAGCGACAAAACTACCGATGTCTTTGCTTCGAAGTCAGACAAAAACAGAACGGCATTGACTAGTGTCTCTCCAAAGCTTACACATATTGTACCTTGCCGGAATCTTGTCAAGCAACTTGTGCCGGAATTGACCCAAAGTCTTGATGGAATCTTGCTTCGCTCTGCAGATCGGCTCTCCATACGTGTTGATTCAAAATACACTAAAGTTCCTCTGACTCCCGTGATCAATTCAGAAAAGGACTCCGAAGACATCTTCTTGGGCCTGTATCTTTACCCCGCCTTGGCTCTTACAGGTTTTCTGAAAACAAGAAAGGAATTGCAGAAAAATCCATTCAAGGTCCAGTATTCCATTGATGAGATTATGCAACACAAGGAATTTGAAGACGAAACATTCACGATATATGCGGCTTCGTTTCGCGGCGCGAACCATATTGCTGACCTTGGGGTCTACGAATTACATCCAGGAGATCAAGAAGCGGCCCTTCACCTTCTCACAGAAGTTAAAACTCCAGTGGCATTCCCAGAACGTCTCATGCTTCGAGTTTCCCCAAAGATTTCGTCGAAAGGCGTGAAAGGTGATATTCAGGAGGCTGATATGGCGAAGATAGAGGGTTGGGCCATTCAATTTTATTGGCCTAAGCTGAATCAAGAATTTGGCGGCGTCAAAGTCCAGGGGCACAATAAGGTCATAGCCCAGGTATGTACCGGAATTATGTGAAGCAATGTAACCTTTCTCAACAAAATGTCATCGTAGGTCTGGAATCAAATGGTGGCACACAACGAGCGATTTGCAATCTTGACTTGTTGCAGCATTCACTACTTCTTCTATAGAACCGATCTTCAGAGTACCCACTTATATGTTTCGCCTCCATGCTATGCCAAGGACGGATTGATAGAAATTGTGGCATGGTTGCTTAAGGCAACTGGGTACTTGAAGGGAGATATCAAGGTTCCTGCCATCAAGGACGACTGGTGGAAAGAATTAGAGAAGGATTCAAGTAAGCTGGGCATAAATGAGCGGTAAGCTGGTTGACAGTTATCAAAAGAATTGTACTGAATGAACAGTCATACACAGGACATTGCCATTGGAGGCTCTTGATCATTACAACACCCGTACAAACGTGGCCTGACCCATCACTTTTCTATTGATCCTTTCTTGCGAGTCTCATGTAATTGTTCTAGACGATTAGTTTGTATTAACGAAAGGAAACTTGTATAACATGGCGTTGAATATGATATCTTTCCAGCAGCAGGTTCATCGAGATGAGAATGAAATTAGCAAAGTGTAATCATTTCAACATCGAATTTTCACTGAATAACAAACTTGAATCAGCTGAAAGATATCAGGCTCCATCAGAATAGCCGAATGGTGCATCGTCAGTTGTGGAAGAGGCACTGTGCGGAAACGTTTGATTCAGGAATCGTGCAAAGTCGCGACAGAACGACTCTGGAAAATTGACTCGCTCAACAATGTGGATCAGTGCACTATGCCTAGTTGTCCGAGCAGTCTACCGAAATGGAGGGAACTTTTCAATCGTAAGTTCAGTCTCTACAAGTTAACGCTTGACAAAGAAGCGCTAGGAGGATGCCAAAGATGCCAAAGGTAGCCATCATTTTCGAAGTATCGAATTCAGTACAAACGCGTCCATACTACTGCACACGCCGCGGAGGTGCGCAGCGCGATACTTTATGTCATGTGTGATCAGGAAATAAAAGGCCATTCAGCTACTAGCGGATTGAAATCAAATTCAAGCGCAAGTAATGACACTGCTAACAAGACGTGTGAGTGAGGGTATAGAGATGGAAGTAAACGTATATACATACCTTTAGTATACAAGATCTTCCAAGCTTGTCTCCGTAGAGGGTCTAGTCATACACTCATCCAGATAACGAATACCCCACACCCACATTCTTCTCCTTCATCTCGATCAACCTATCCAGCATCGCCTTTCCCCTCTCATTTAGCCCATCGCGAAATGCGTCTTCCTTCATCCAGTCCAGACCATG
This sequence comes from Termitomyces sp. K1Ag, assembly GCA_017657315.1. Taxonomy (NCBI): domain Eukaryota; kingdom Fungi; phylum Basidiomycota; class Agaricomycetes; order Agaricales; family Lyophyllaceae; genus Termitomyces; species Termitomyces sp. K1Ag. The sequence continues at coordinate 27,590 of JAGGAR010000030.1, read as the reverse complement.
CTGAAGAACATTCCGTGCGCGCGTAGAACCCCCTTTCATGTTACCCATAGTAGCATGTAGTGTTGCGCGTTTTTCTGCGCAGTTGTATGTTGCGCAATGGAGGATGTTTGAGTTGTAGAAGACAGTTTCGCCGGCTGAGATTAAGAAATTAAGCTGAGAGTGTTTGGGGTGCTAGGTGGATTACGCACGTTGAAGCGTCAGTTGGACAGCACCAGGCATGTCAAGGGGGTTGCTGGGAGGCTCCATGGTCTCGCTATGCTTACGTTGTTCCGGTGTTCGGGGTGTTCGATGTGAGCCCGGTACGATGTACAGACAAGAGTCACGATAAAGAGCACTGCCAGAGACGTGAGTATATTCACAAGTCACGCTATAGAATGGGTTCGTACGTATTCCATTGGACCTGAACAAAACGGTGGCGTCAACAATACGATACCTATTTTGAACGTAACTGACGTACACCAAAATGCCACTTCTGCAGAGTTTTGCGTTCTTCTTCTTCGCTCGCTTTTTCACTGACATCGTCACGATGCCAACAAAGCGCAAAATTATGTCCCAATGGGTTAATAAGGAGATTGAACAGCTCTAGAACAGACTTCAGCTGGCAAGCTCGAGAATTCACAAAGCTGTCCACTCACCCATCTCCAAATCCTCCTCTCCACACTCAAGCAGCTCCATAACGACATCCAACAACTTCTGCGAAGTATACCACTCCGCAAACACCGACTCTCCAAGTCCCGGATGCATAACATGCTGAACACCCCACGAATCAGGGTTATCATCACCGTAAGGCGGGAACTGCTTCCCGACGGTTCTGCGATATAGCCATTTGCCTTCGCGGGTGAGAGATACGATGCGATCGCAGGCTTCGCGTAGTTTTTGCTCGTAAGAGCTAGGGATTAGGCCGGGGACGACGACGAAACCTTGTTCTTCGTAGAGGGTTTTGAGTTCGGAGGGCATCGTGGGCTCAGGTTGAGAGGGGAATGAGACGGGAGCCGCATCCCAGCGTGATCACAAGATAGACGAGGAAAAGGTTCGAGGCATGTGGTGCGTTGATCATATGTTCTGCAGACCCGGCCAGGAATATCGATACGGATTTGAACAACTTAAACTCTGACCTTGCTTTGACCACAACAAGATATTTGCACGTTCATCTTGGCGATGGCCCACATTACGGCGCACGCTGGTAGCTATCATCTATAGTGATGGGCAAAGGCGGTCCTCGATTGTCAAAAAAATATTGCTGACTTGATGTTGACTTGGTGTTGACACTCCCACGTACCCATTACGACAGCAATGGTGCTTGGACGAATTTATACTCAAGGATAACAGCGGCTCACGGTAGTCATTCACTACGCTTTCTCGAGCTGATCGACCATGCAGGACCTTCCATCAGACACTTGGGCTCTTATTGCTGGATACATCCCTCCTGAAGCCCTTCCGGACCTAATTTCTGTGAACCGTGCGCTTTTCAATCTCGTTCTGGATACGCGATACGAGATAGTGGAATGGGGAACGCTGGATAAGAAGCTAATCAGACTTCTTGAGCGTCTACAGTCAGTCCAACTCAGTCGTGTCTTGCAATTACTGAATGTTGATTAAACCTGTACTAGAGACCCCTTGATAGCAAGTCGTGTTCGGCGTCTCCACATCCGACCATGGTTCATTCAGTATCTCTTCGAACGAGAAGCACTATTCCAACGATCATCTCTCATAGAACGACAGACCTGGAGCTATACGTTCGGACAGATCGTGAATTACTTCTATCCCAACGAACTCAACTCCACTTCTGATGATCCCCCTCCACGTCCCCCCGGTTTCACAACGTACCCACCAAAAAACCAGATTCTGAGCTCTATGATCAACGCAATCAAAAGCATGACGAACGTAACAGTATGCGAGTTCCAATGGAGAGATATGCCAATCAACGCCGAAACACTCTCCTTTCTATCCTCTGCGCGAGCAGCATTCCACTCCAACCTCTCCAAGCTCGTCCTACGCACCCGCGTGTCAAGGTTCGGTCAGATTTTGACCTTCGCTGACTTCCGCCAGTTGAGTGAATTGGAACTCCATTTCGAATACGATCCATCCACCGAACGCGACATTGGTGTGATCAATGTAGACATCCTGATCCAGTCGGTTGCGCCTTTTATCAATAGCCTTCAAGACACCCTCCATACCTTGACTATAGCGTCTGTTGCTAGATGTGACCACTCCACATTCCTCCGCGCATTAGGGCCGCTCCCAAATCTTCGAACGTTAACTCTCCAGATGCAGTTCAACGATGCACAGTATCTCTACAACCCCTCTTCCTTAAGCAACCTTCTATTGCGCCACAAAGCATCCTTGACTACGCTGGTCATACGCCCGAATTATGAGGAGGGACCTACAAAAGCTCTAGCAGCATGGCAGGCTATCAGCGACGCATGCTCGGCTGACTTGAACGGTCTCGACAATTTGGAGTCACTAACGTTCCCGGCACCTGACCTGTCTACAATGATGTCGTTGATACACCATGGACCTGCACATCTGAATACTCTATGTCTATTCGGTCAATATCTGACTCCCGATGACGTAGAGTCGGTTATTGGTGCTCTCGGAAGTCGAGCAAACCTGAGGACGTTGTCGCTGGACGTTCAAATCCTAAACTCTGAAATGTTCTCCCTATTGGCAAATACACTTCCTGCCCTACACTCTCTTACAATCGTACTCGAAGCTTCCCTGGTATGCCGTGTCATAAATACTACTCTCACAAAGATACTGATGCCCTGGTCTATACCAGACCTCATACACTCCGCATGTTTTCGTAAACGAGGGTTATGCGTGCCAAACTGATTGGCAGCTGTACGATCTTGCAATATACCACAAATATCACAAGGACGATTCGAACAGTCTTTCAACGAATATGGAACAGGACTTGATGTGGCACGTTGCGTCTCATATCCTTCCTAACGTGAAAAGCTTCAAGGGGACTGGGTATAAGCGTTTACGGTGACAGAGGTCAGAATAGCTTTTCTTCTTATGGTTTGAGAGGTCGCTTACGGCCGTTCAAGGGAGCATGAATGTATTAATCTTGGTGTTCTCTGTTCACTCATAATTCTATCAGCGGAAGAAAAGAGTACATTGTTTGATGGTTGTACCGTTACTAAATATCTATCGACAATGTTACTTCAAGACATTGGTATTTTTGGTACATAACTAACCGAGATACATGCTCTTTCGGAGATCCTAAAATGATTACAGACTAAACATTATGATCTGCGCCTGGCGGACTAGTTTCGAAACCAGGCGCTAAGTACGGATCTACGACACACCTCACCTTAGAAGCAAAATCCTCCCCAACCAGCGAATTGCGAGGTCTTTCGTGCTGTTGCCTTTTCTGATTCGAAGGAAGCGGATGACCCGCCGCTGATGAGAGTCCCCATCCTCTCTTCCGCGAAGCGTGAAGCATTGTGATCGTTGCAGACGCCTCCATGAGCCATGCTTTTCAGCTCGATTGCGATATTGAGATAGTGGACGATATTAGCAAACGCCGGAAGGGAATCTATAGAGCCATTTGCTAAAGCGCCACTCGGATTTGACGACCAAAGCACGAGAACATCAGCTTCGGCTGCTCCTCTGTGGTGATTGGGCAAACACAAGGAGATTTCAGTATCGGATGGAGAAAAACTCTCCACGTTGTACGCATTCAAGTTCGCCCTTTTATCAGGTGTCCAAGAATAGCGTAAGCCTTTCGCTAAATCATCAAGGTAGCGCCAATCGCGCGCATTATCTAGCTTCATTTTCCATTGCATTGAAACATTTTGACCCCTGTATGACCGAAAACTTAGAAGGAAGTCGTGATGCGGATACGAGGGTACGCTTAACTTGCAAGTAGATTCCACTGAAGAGTCGGCACACCTAAAACATGGAATGGGAATAGGAGGTGGCATTGTTCCCCTGATGTGTAAGGATATCTCACATCGAGCCAGAGTGTACTGTGAAGCCCTTGAGGTCGAGGCACGAAACTCCTGCAAACGGAGCATCGTTGACCAGCTATTAAATGGCTTATATTGTCCGAGTGGCACATCGCCCCATTTCATGTTCTATATCCTGTTCTGAATAATGCGTCGAAATAAAAAGCGAGTGGCCACAGACCTGGACACTAAAAATACCTTCGAAACGGAAAAGGGGGAGAGATTCGGACTTGGTGCTTGTGACTGCTTCTGAAGTGAATGGTGAACAATACGAAGCTCGTTTCCAATGGTTGTATGGGTGCTTGTCTGTGTACGACCGTAGAGAGCCGCCCGCCTCGTTGAGAACTTTAACAAGATCATCTGGGCGGTCAATCCTGCCTTGATCGTCTGCCTCTTGCAATCTCCTGAATACCCACGCCAAAGATCCATCGTTTATAAAGTACGGTACCGGTATCTTTTTCGGCTTCTTCGAGCCCTTCAAGGTGTGGAAATAGACTGGAAAAGGCGAAAGTGCAGAAGTGATGGCAGACTTGGCTCTTCTGCCGATCCTTTTGGCTTCCAGATGAAAATGGAGCACCTCCACGACTTTATTCTTATCAAGTAGACTTTCTTCGAAACCAGCCTGTATAGCAAATCGACTGTGGATACCAAATTTCAACAAGACCTCTTGGACTTTGGCTCTTGAAGTCGCAGCGTGTTGGTATGCCTTGAGGGGCAAAAAACATTGAGTGCTGTAGCGAGTTAGAGGTTCAAATGAGACTGGAAGCTGAGAATCATCCATTGCAGCCGTGAAGGGCGAAGAGTCTGTGTCAGACGTCATTAGGCCTCACTGTAATTGTGTTTTGAAATTCCATGACGTCGACGATAGAAATAGACAATGGGCACAATGAGCGGTCTCTATTATATCTTCTGCGCTTTCAAGTCCTTGACGGTAATGCGAACAAGCTGGGTGGAGAGTGGCGAGGGCGGAGATCGGATGAGTTGCCGGAGGACGAAATTATTTCCAGGTTGTCATTGACCACCATTTCATGCTTCGCTCTTTGGCTTCCTTCTCCCCATGCACGTCGAGCACTTTCTAGCCTGTATTCAACAGCGTCTTCATCTCACAATGTATACGATGGTATCAGTCGAAACGATTTTCACTTCACGTTTGGGTTCTTACTGCCTTTTTTTTGATACAGACCTCAGTCTTGAGCAGGAGAATAATTGCGGCCCTGCTCCCCATTTCTGCTCCCCTTGCCCGGTGTGTGTATCATGGAGGGATTTACCGAAGTATCAGATAAAGATGTTGACTGTAGTGTCCTGATTAGACAAGTAGACATCCTGTATCCATGATAAGGCAGTGGTCCAGGATCTGTTAGAAAGGGTGGGGAACAAATAAGAGATAGCTCAACTCAGTTTTGTGGCGAGAGATCGGGTGTGTAAGGAAAGTGAAGGGATGAGGAGAAAAAGGAATGACCTTTGGTCTGCGCAATACCCGACTCATTACATCATCTGGAGCATTCGTTCAGACAGCAACCTGTATCCTCACATAGAAAAATCAGAATGTATTAACAGAATTACATGGTCGGCCTGATATCTGAATACTGCAAAAGAACGTCAAAGTCTGATTTGCGACACACCTCATCTTAGAGGGCAAAATCCTCCCCAACTGGCAAACCGTGAAATTTTTCGTGTATCAGGTACAAGTCCTGGCTCGACGGAAGTGGATGGCCCGCCATTGATGAGAGTCCCCATCCTCTCTTCCACGAAGCGTGAAGCATTGTGATCGTTGCAGACGCCTCCATGAGCCATGCTTTTCAGCTCGATTGCGATATTGAGATAGTGGACGATATTAGCAAACCCCGCAAGGGAATCTATGGAGCCATTTGCTAAAGCGCCACTCGGATTTGACCAAATCACGAGAACATCAGCTTCGGCTGCTCCTCCGTGGTGATTGAGTAAACCCAAGGTGACTTCAGTATCGGATGGAGAAAAACTCTCCACGTTGCACGCATTCAAGTTCACCCTTTTATCGGGTGTCCAAGAATAGCGTAAGCCTTGCGCTAAATCATCAAGGTAGCGCCAATCACGCGCATTATCTAGCTGCATTTTCCATTGCATTGAAACATTTTGACCTCTGTATGACCGAAAACTATTAGAAAGGGAGTCGTGATGCGGATATGAGGGTTCGCTTAACTTGCAAGTACATTCCACTGAAGAGTGGGCAGGCGTAAACCACGGAATGGGAAGAGGAACTGACCTTACTCCCCTGATGTGTAAGGATAACTCACATCGAGCCAGAGTGTACCGTGAAGCTATTGAGGTCGAGGCACGAAACTCCTGCAAACGGAGCATAGTTGACCAGCTAGTAGTAACTGGCTTGTATTGTCCGGGTGGCACATCGCCCCATTTCATGTTCTATATCCTGTTCTGAATAACACGTCGCAATAAAATCGAGTGGTCACGGACCTGGACACTAAAAATACCTTCGAAACGGAAAAGGGGAAGAGATTCGAACTTGGTGAATGCTTCCGAAGTGAATGATGAACAATACGAAGCTCGTTTCCAATGGTTGTATGGGCCGTATGTCTTGTCTGTGTACATTGGAGAGCCGCCCGCCTTGTTGAGAGCTTTAATAAGATCATCTGGGCGGTCAATCCTGCCTTGATCGTCTGCCTCTTGCAATCTCTTGAATACCCACGCCAAAGACCCATCATTTTGAATACAAGGTACTGGTATCTTTTTCGGCTTCCTCGAGCCCTTCAAGGTGTGGAAATAGACCGGAAAAGGCGAAAGTGTAGAAGTGATGGCAGACTTGGTTCTTCTGCCGATCCTTTTGGCCTCGAGATGGAAGTGGAGCACCTCTACGACTTGGTTATCGTAATTAAGCAGACTTTCTTCAAAACCAGCCTGTATTGCAAAGCGACTGTGGATACCAAACTTCAACAAGACCTCTTGGACTTTGGCTCTCGAAGACGCAGCGTGTTGGTATGCCTTGAGGGGCAAAACACATTGAGTGCTGCAGCGAGTCAGAGGTTCGAATGAGGCTGGAAGTTGAGTATCATCCATTGGCTAGTGGTGAAGGTGAAGAGGAGTCAGTGTCAGACCTTTCAGCGTATATTGTCTGGGATGTAATCGTGTTTTGAAATTCCATGACGTCGACGATAGAAATAGACAATGGGCCATTTTACAGAGATATTGAACGGGGAGCGGTCTTTAATTAGTATTACATCTTCTGCGCTTCTGAGTCACTAGAGGTCATTGGCGGTAATGAAAACAAGCTGGCAGGAAAAGTCAAGAGAAATTCAACAATTGGTGATCAAGTTGGAGTTGGTTGGCGAGGGGCGGAGATTAGATGAGATGAAATTATTTACATGTTGTCATTGACCACCGTGCATTTCATGCTTCGCTCTTTGGCTCCCTTCTCTCCATGCACACGTCGAGCACTTTCTAGCTTGTATTTCGCGGCATCTTCATCTCACAATGTATACAATGGTATCAGTCGAAACGATTTTCAATTCACGTTTGCGTTCTTACTTCCTTTCTTTTAGTCTGTGTAATTGGTGGGGGTCACGCAGGCTGCGAGGCAGCGACAGGAGCAGCGCGTACGGGGGCTAGAACCCTGCTTCTGACTCAGAAGCTTGAGACTATTGGAGAGCTATCATGTAACCCATCCATTGGCGGCGTCGGAAAAGGCACTTTTGTCCGTGAGGTAGATGCGCTCGATGGTGTTATGGGACGCGTTGCAGGTGCGTTTGGTAATCTTTCTTCACAATAAATTCTCATTGACCCTCTTTCCACAGATAAAGCAGGAATACAATTCCATATCCTCAATCGATCCAAAGGGGCAGCCGTTTGGGTAAATTTTCTCTTTCTAGAAACAAGTTGAAGACCGTTGAACATGATTTAGGGACCACGCGCTCAAATCGACCGAAAGCTCTACAAGAAACATACAAGAGGCGTTGCACAATTACTCTGGCCTAGACATTCGGGCAGACAGCGTTTTCGACCTCCTCTTCGACCACTCCGACTCGTCAATGTCAGATCGGTGGGGCAAAATCAAGGGTGCCAAACTCGGTACGTTTCATTCACATGTACAATATGTACTATATTCGCTAACGTCCCCAGACTGGTGAAATCATCCATTGTTCACAAGTCATCATATGTACAGGGACATTTCTTTCTGGTGAAATCCATATCGGAATGAAGACTTTCCCCGCTGGACGCATGAATGACGCACCTTCAATGGGCCTCTCTGCATCCCTCGCTGCGGCAGGCTTTAAACTCGGGCGCCTGCAAACTGGTACACCAGCGCGATTAGACAGAACGACCATCAACTTCACTGATATGGAGAAGCAGCTTGGGGACGTTGTGCCTTCGCCATGCAGCTATCTACATCGAGATGTGCCCAATGCGGTATGCGTGCTTGTCTCCCACCAGGTCATGGCTTACGTAGTTATGCAGGCGAACCAAGTTGTGTGTTACCAGACACGGACGACGCCCACGACACATCAACTAATACGAGATAGCCTTCATCTTAGTGTCCATATCCAGGAGACTAAGAAAGGTCTGTTTATTTACTCTGTCATTGACACGCCCCCATTGAATTTTCCTCAGGCCCGCGGTACTGCCCCTCCCTTGAAGCCAAAGTTCGACGTTTCCCGCAAAAGGAGAGCCATAATGTCTGGTTGGAGCCTGAGGGGTACGATTCAGGTCTGTGTTATACTATCCAGATGAGCAGGAAGGCTGATGATATCTTTGCCTCTGCTAGACCTGATATACCCGAACGGCATCTCGTGCAATATGCCTGAAGAGCTGCAGGAGCCGATGATGCGGACTATACCCGGGTTGGAGAACGTGAAGATGGTACGGCCGGCGTATGGTGTCGAGTATGACCATGTTGATGCGCGCGAGCTTGGGCGTATGTATACTCTCTTCTTCTCATCTCATTTGGTCTTACATCTTCTGTAGATAGCCAACCTTGAGACGAAGCGTATCAAGGTCGGGCGCCCGAATCACAGCGTTGGACGGCAACTGATGCTCTTTACACTGCTAGGGACTCTTCCTTGCAGGCCAAATCGATGGCACAACAGGCTACGAAGAAGCCGCTGCCCAGGGTGCAGTAGCAGGCATCAACGCTGGCCTTGCAGCACTACACCGACCACCGATGATCATCACGCGTGCTGACGGATTCATGGGCGTTATGATTGACGATCTCATCGTTAAGGGCGCGGAAGAGCCTTGTATGTTGCGCGTCTACTCCCCTTTAAAAACTTTGTTCCTTCTGTCAGATCGGATGTTCACATTCCGCTCTGAATACCGCATGACGTTGCGCAGCGATAATGCGGACCTGCGCCTGACTGAAATCGGCGTGTATCTTCCTCCGTTCATTGGTGTTGCTTGCTAAATGGACTTTGTAGGACGCAAAGCGGGCGCCGTGTCCCGATGAGCGGTGGAAGGTCTTCACTGATACTCGTAGTCGTATTCAGGGTGCGATGGAGCTGCTCAGGGATGTTCGGCTTAGTCCACAAGTACGTCCTATTGTTGATTGTCATTATGCTCAATTCCTTCTGATGAGTTCATTTATGGCAGGGCTGGCGCTCACATGGATTCATAGTGCAAAATGATGGCGTGCTAAGGAGGTGTGTAATCCATATCCATCCCATGTCCGTTTGTACTGACATAGGGAACAAGTGGTTTCGAGATGCTGCGTCATGCAGATATAACTGCGTCAGTCCTTCGAGATGCTGCGTCATGCAGATATAACTGCGTCAGTCCTTCGAGATGCTGCGTCATGCAGATATAACTGCGTCAGTCCTTCGAGATGCTGTTCCTGCCCTCGCAGATCTGGACGCCGACGATGCATTGCTCTCGCGAATTGATATCGATGGTATGTCCCGCTACCTCAGCTTATCACCAAAGGTTCAATGTCCATTTTCTCTAGACCAATATGCAGCACACCTAATCCGCCAAGAAGCCGACCTGCGTCTCTTTCTCGAAGATGAAGCACTCACACTCGATCCCTTCATTGACTATTACGTTATTCCAGAAATCAGCGAGGAGGTGCAAGAGCGTCTTGGTCGAGTACGGCCGATAAATGTCGTATGTTGTCTCTCCTGGTTTCATGGGCCTCATCATGGTCTCATTTCTGTAATTTAGGGAGCTGCGAAGCGAATGGAAGGGATGACGCCTGCTTCGTCATGCTAAGCGCACGTTCCGTCAACCTTCTATGTTAGTTGAATGATTTAATAGAGCCCTTCTGGTGAAGGCCCCTATTGGATTCGGAGGATGGCTCAAGACATTCAGGCTTGATGCTCAGCGCCCCGTTCTGTATGTCATTATGAATCGCGAAACCTACAACTTGATCACATAGGAGTCCTACTTCATGCAACCAATTTACTCGGAACATATGATCTTCAAAATTCCTCTGCGATGGTGACGGTACATGGTGGATCAAACAGGTTAATGCTCTACTCAACAGAGAATCAACAGTCCCTCAACGAATATGGAGCAAGACCTGACATGGCACGTTGCGTTGCATCTTTCATTCTTCCTAATGTGAAATGCTTCAAGGGGACAGGATGATAAGTAAACATTCAGTCAGAATAGCTTTTCTCATGGTTTGACATACAGGTCGTTTAGAAGGGAACATGACGTGACTCATATTAGTCTTGGCATTCTCAAAAGTTTGGATCTTCAATATATGCAATGTTCGCTCATGCTTCTCGCAGCGGAAAGAAGAGTATATTGTTTCATCCTTGTTGCCACCCTTGGCATCAGGTTCATTGACAGGTTTACAGCACTCGTGACATTGGTAAATTTTGTACACAACTAATCGAGATATATGCTCTATGGATTTTCAGTCTTTCTGAAGGTCGTAAAATGGGGGATCGTGGTTTGTGCCTGTCAGACCCCCATCGACATCGATCATCCCTTCCTTTGTGTTGTCAAAACTCCTGATTGCTGCCTTAACACATCCGAATAAACATGATTTTGTCGTGTCCATATTGGAGCACTGTGTTTCACCCCCAAATAAGGTTGAAGATTGGAGACGACTCGGAGAGGAGCTTCTAAGACGAATGAAGTTAACAGGGTTCCAGGCAAATTGATTTTGTGAAGATCACACAGCAACAGGCATTTGCCACACCTTTACCAGCCGACAATCACCTCGATGTGAAATGCACTGCTGATAGTCTGATGGTGAGTCCGAACGATTCTTTTTAGCGCCAACTTACACCCATTGGTCGCAAGTTGAACAAAGTGATGATGATACGAAAAGGCGATGCTCCTCAGTTGTCACCGTTGATCTTTTTCACAGAATATATTTTTATTTTTCGGGGGGTTCCTGTATGATGTCTACCGTAGGTATCTATCATTCAGATGACCTGTCACTGTCGATCCAGGTTCTGATCAATCAAGTGTCTCTGTACAGTACGATATGCAATATTCCTGTAGATCTCCAAATTCAGCTGGTAAGCGTCTGTTTGAATAGCTGCTACATATGGCTGATCCACTGTGAATATAGTATATACTAGATAGACTGGAGGCAGTGTTCAGACTTGCATCCATTCCCCCCATCTTGTCTTCACGCATGGGTTATATTCTCCTTGATGATACCTCAACGAACCTTGCTTGCGGTCATACGCTCTCGCTACAGTGTAACTACTCCAGCGTGTACTCTAATTCTTGGCTGAATGGTACTGCCGTGACAAGTGCCAACGGTCCTGTTACTCTGACCTTTTCCGGTACGTCAACATCCGTGCATTTTTGTCATTTCTACTGCACTAACAAAGGGTGAATGAAGGTATTACAGCAGCTTTCTACGCTAGTGGGATTTTCAATCAAACTGCCAACGCGACCATTTCTGTCGATGGGCAAAAGGCAGTCATGTCTATCTCGTCCTTCAAAGACCCTTGGTATTCAACGAAGACCCTCCGGGATGGTCAACATAACATTACATTTGAGAATCTTCCAGATGGTTTCGTAATCGACTACATGGCAATCACACCAGGCAACGACACATCCCTTGTTGGGAACCAGCTAATTGTAGACGACACCGATCCCTCTCTGGTCTACACCGGACAGTGGACAAGGAACACCACCACCACCCTGCCCGTCCATTCAGAATGGGAGATTCTTAATCCGGAGGTCTCTAATTATAATACTACGAGCTTCGGAAGTGGTTTTCAAGAGACGGAGGACCCACGAGCTTCTGTTAATTTTACCTTCACTGGTGCGTTCCCTCTAACTACAAGTTACATCCTCTGAAGATGTTCGTCGGCACCAGGAACATCTGTGAGTGTCTACGGCTTCTATGACCACAAGTATCCACCTCTTCCTGCCACTTTCACCATCGACGGCAAAGATGAACACACAAGTTTCGGTGTCTCTTACTACCTTGAACAAGCAAATTATCTATGGTTTGAATCCGGTGGTCTATCCCCTGGAAGCCACGTCCTCATGATTGCATTTGGCGATCCATTTTCTAGTATTTTGAATGGCCCCGGGGGTAGGTTCACATTGGATTACATCGTATACGTCCCTTCCTTTTCTTCTCTTGCAACGCAAGGAGACTCTGTCAGTGCGGCTTCCTCCACCATTCAAACCCCATTTTCAACCAAACAAATCAGCCTCCCTACTACTTCTAGCGCAACCAGTCATTCAGAGAAGAGCTCCGTCCTGATTGGCGCCCCTGTCGGGACTGTCGTTGGACTCTTGCTAGTCACATGTCTTGTTTTCGTGTTCAGAAGAATTGCAATGAAAAAAATTCAAGCCATTGCACGCTTAATCCCAGATCCGTATCGAAATGTTCCCAACAGTTCTGTTGTTTCTCCGGATTCACATACCATGCCAATTGTTGAATCTCGGAAAGGAGCACCATCAACTGCACAAGGAAGAAGCACTGGTGAGCCATCCTCAACATTGCTCAGTACAGCTAGTAACCATTGCGAACAGATGTGGCGCCGGTACTCCCTCCAGATAGATCATTACCGATATTATCGGAACCGTCATCTGTTGGGGTCAGAGTTCATAGCACGGATGTTATGGCTGTCAATCGAGCTCAACGTATACAAGAGCTCGCCAACGAATTGCAGCAGGAAATTGTGGTAGGCGGAAGGTTGGTGTCTCCGGCGCCACGTCCCACTGGTGCACTTCGCAGGGATGCAAACACATAAGCTGGAGAGATGATAGGTGAAGTATTTAAGCTTCGATTATGGTATCCCCCTACGAGTCTCGTTGTATTTTGACTTGGTGTACCATGGCAGTAAAGAAAGAGTAAGCACTTAGACCGGGACATCTCAGGCTTATGTAGCCATGATCACGATGTTACCTCAGGCTGGGATTGGTTCAACACAAGGCTATTTCATTTTGACAAACTAGTCTTGGAAAATGCATCATCATCTGCCAATGTCATGTCAAAAACCGCACGAGTAATGTTAATGAGGAGTACATATGTAATGACGAGAAGAGTGTGATATCGATAAGATATGTAGATAATCTTTTTGGAATACTACATTCCCAAATGGGGATTCAAATATCAACCCATCTCTCACCGGTCACCTCCAGCAAACTCTTTGAGACTGCTGAGCGCTATGTAAGCACTGACCTGCCAGATCTGTCCGCCGTACGCCATCTGGGACCCCTTCTGGAATGTTTACAGCGCTTTCATCAACTGCCTCAAAAGTAAAAGTATCCTTATTTCAACCATAGCATCCGTTGCTAGATGCGATCACTATTCATAACTTCGAACTCTGAAACGTTCTCACGACTGGCTAACATACTCTCAGCGGCGCTACTTTCTCTCACAATCATATTCAAAACATCGCCAGTATGTTGATCCACGTATCCTATTCTAAAAAAAGGATACTAGTGCCTTTGTCCATAGCAGAACTTCGCGCCGAACTGACTGGCAACTGTTCCTGCAATATACCACAAGTGTCACAAGGACGATTCCGCGAACAGTCGTTCGGCAGATCAGTAGGACCAATACTTGATGTGGCACGTTGCGCCCGTCCCATATGTCGTCCCAAATATAGAAAGCTTAACAGAGACCGAGGATCACTGTTTGCGGTGACAGGTCAGGATAATTTTTCTTCTGGTGGTTTGACATAGAGGTCGTGAGGCACCAGCCATTCAAGGGAGCATGGATGTGACTCGTAACAGCCTTGACGTTCTCAAAGACTAGAAAGTCAATTGTATGCAATGGTCACTCGTGGTTCGGCAGAAAGAAGAGTGTACTGTGTCAAGCCGTCTCATCCAGTCTCGTCCTTGTTTTTACCCTTGGCATCAGGGCCATCGACAGGTCAATGGCAATCACAGCGTTACTTGGTGTTTTAGTGATTAACGGAGATAATATGTATGTATTATCACTGCTCAATCCTTCCAGCTCATTTGGGAGCTCCCAAAACGGGGTTACAGGAAGAATAATTGCAGCCGTCGGACACTCATCGATCATCCCCACAAGTCCCGATCGTTGCCTCGACACATGATCTTGTGGTGTGCCTATCAGTCCATGTTCGAGCAGCAAAATGCTCAAGGAAGTTCATGGGGCGAATGAATTCAATAGGCAATCGGTGGATGGACATCGTTACCACCACATAGGAACGTTTACTGATCAACCTTCATCAGTGGTTGTATGGCTCAGACTGTCTGATCAACGGTGGTTGCAACTCCTTTCGTACCTTATGCCGACTTTTGTTTGCATCTCAATAAATGCGATGCTCCCCACTGTTAGTGTCATTTTGATTTCGTTTCACTCACACCATAAGACGAAGAAGTAGTGTATCATTTGTCCATGATGTATTAGATCATCTGTCACAGTCGAGGGTCTCAATCAATCAAATGAGTATGATATGCAATACCTGGCTCCACAACGCAACCGCCTTTTCAAATGTCCTGATATGACTGATCCCGTTAACATTGCGCGAAACGTATCGATTAACTATATACAATAGATCCTTGAAGGGCATCACTGGCATACGCTCATTCACTCTCTCTAGTCCCTCCCAAACCAGCCTCACGTTTTGTTTTCTTAGCGCATGGCCGATATTATCCTTGATAATACCTCAAGCAACCTTACGTGCAGTGACTCGTTACAATGTAACTTCTCCAGCGAGTTCTCCAATTCATGGATGAATGGAACCGCCGTGACAAGTGCTGGCAACCCAGGTCCTGTTACTCTGACCTTTTCAGGTACGTCAACATTTGCGTGTTTGTGCCACCCCCACTGCAATAACAAAGGGTTCGGAATGAAGGCATTTCAGCAGCTTTCTATGCCAGTGGAATTCTTGATCAAACTGCCAATGCGACCATTTCTGTCGATGGACAACAAACAGTCGTGCTTATTTCGTCATTTAAAGATCCCTGGTTTTCGACGGAGACCCTCCCGGATGGTCAACATGACGTTACATTTGCAAAGCTCCCAGACGGATTCATAATCGACTACATGGTAATTACACCAGGAAACGTAACATCCCTTGTCGGGAAGCAGTTGATTGTAGACGACACCGATCCCTCTCTGGCCTACACTGGACAGTGGACAAGAAATACCACCACTCTGTCAGTCGCTTCGAACTTGGACATCCTTAATCCGGACTCTTCTACTTATAATGCCACAAGCTTTGGAGGTGGTTTTCAAGAGACGCAGGACCCGCAAGCTTCTGTTAAGTTCACCTTCATTGGTGCGTTCCCTCCATCATCAATCACATCTTCTGAAATTTTCATCGGCACCAGGCACATCGGTGAGAGTCTATGGCATCTATGATTTTGAGTATCCCCCTACTATTGCCACTTTTGCCATCGATGGCGTAAATCAAATTACGAATTTTGGCATCCCTAACTACCTTGGACAAACAAATTATCCTTGGTTTCAGTCCAACTCAATACTTTCCTCCGGGAGTCATGTTCTTACTATCTCATTCAGTAATCTATTCAGCACCGGGGGTAGATTCACATTGGATTACATCACATACACCCCTTCCTTTTCTTCTCTTGCGACACAGGGAAAGAGCAGTCATTCAACAGACAAGCGCCCCATCCTGATCGGTGCCTCGGTCGGGACTGTCGTGGGTATCTTGCTAGTCGCAGGTATTATTTTTATGTTGTGGAAAAGGTTCATAGCCCGGAAAACTTCAGCCATTGCACGCTTAGTCCCAAATCCATACCGAGATCAAGATCCTGGCAATGCTGCTGCTTCTCCGGGTTCTTGGGGTCCACATACCATGCCGATTGTTGAATCTCGAAAACCAGCTGCGCAAGGAAGAAGAACTGGTGAGACGTCCACAACATTCCTCAGTAAGACGTGTTAACCTTTGTGAGCAGATGTGGCGCAGGTGCCCCCACCAAACCAGCCATTGCCGAGATCTTCGGACCAACCGGCTGCTGTCAGTCCTCCTACTGGAACGTCATCCGCCGAGACTAGAGCTCATGATGCGGATGCTCAAGCTATAGCTGAGCTACGACATATCGGAGACGAAATACAGCAGGAAATAAGAGTTGGTGGAGTCACTGGAGTGGTGGTGAATCCGCCCCCTGATGACATTTCCCCTCCATCATATGAGGCGGTCATGATTGGGGAAAATATATAGGCTGAATGGATGCTAAACATTGAGTTATTTAAGTTTAATCCATACCGAGCTCACCTTGTACGTATGAGAGTCGGGGATTTCAAACAAGTACAATTAATGGACGCAATTGTTTCGCAAGTGATGGCAGGTAACATCTACTTCTCTTTCTGGAGTACAGTTTGAAGACTAATCTCTGTCGAATGGACTACGCTGACCCCTCTCTCTCTTCTCGACCTTCAACTCACTGCCATACCTGTTGTTTTCTGCCTCTCAAAGCATACTCCCATGCTGCGGCTTCAAAGACGAAAATTCAAGACATATTATTGGGCAGGGGTATCTCCAGTTGCTTCGCCATTCAGGCAGGTTTTGAAGAGCGTCTTTTGCGAGACAATTTCGTCGTGGAAGTGCTTCACTTCTATATGGACGCCAAAAGGATTGGCAGAAAAGCCAGATCGGCCATCACTTCTGTGCTTTCGCCCTTTCCAGTCTACTTCCACACTTTGAAGGGCACGAAGGCGCCAAAAAAGCGCCCGGTTCCGTCGTCACATCAATTAAATGGCATGATACCGTCGGACTCATTGACAAGGGCATTTCAAAGGTTTCAAGAAGCTGATGAAGGTAGGCTTGATCGCCCGGATGATGTTTATAAAGCTTTGGAGGGAAAGAGCTGGATAGGGTTTTCAGCTTGTGAGAGCACTAAAGATTGGAAACGAGCCTCGTACTGTTCTCCGTTCACTTCCGAAGTGGCTGCCGAGACCAATTCCCCCCCCCTTTTCCGCTGTGAAGGCATTTTCAATCTTTTAGTTCGTTACATGCCTTTCACATGTTACTTTATCGAACTAAAGGATACCAGCTCAGCGAAAACGGCGATGTATTACCAGGCAATCAACAGCCTAGTCGCTCAACGTTAATTCGTATGCAGGAGTTCCACGCCTCGACTTCGGCACATTCACCGTACACCATCGTTCGATGTGATATATCTCTACATGTCAGAAGCCCAAGGCCTGTTCCGATTCGCCATAGATGGGATATGCCTATTAATTCCTCAGTGACATCTACTTCCAAGTTGAGCAAACACCCACCTCACATTGACTATTTTCTGACGTTACTTCCTCATAAGGACACAAATAGTTCCGATTCAGTGGACAATGGAACGTAATGTGTCGCTTCAAACCCGGTACTTTAATGATGCAACGCATGG
Organism: Termitomyces sp. K1Ag; assembly: GCA_017657315.1. NCBI lineage: Eukaryota > Fungi > Basidiomycota > Agaricomycetes > Agaricales > Lyophyllaceae > Termitomyces > Termitomyces sp. K1Ag. The sequence goes on along the minus strand of JAGGAR010000030.1, from coordinate 9,888 downwards.
CTTAGCTTATATCTGGAGACGAGACGTCAGGCCCAATGAGAGCCTACTAGACAGCTTTTCTCCATCCGATATTGGCGCCGCCGTGTCTCTTGGCTCCCGAGGCTCAGCTCAAGCCGAGATCCTTGTGATTTGGTCGTCGAATCCGACTGCCGCGTTATCAAGAGGCACCATTGACGAAATTCCTGCCTTTGCCACTATTGCCCATTATTCAAGTATTGCAACCGAAAGCAAGAGCATAATCACCGGTGGTATATGGGGTGACCACAATAGCTCCCAATTTGTAGATGAGAAACTGGCGAGACCTGTTAGCGGCGGGCCATCCCTTAAAACCACGTCCCTTGAGTCGCTCAGCTTGGAAACTGTGTTCGATACACCGCAAAAAACTTCGTGGTATACCAGTTTGGGCGGGCTTTGCCTTTAAGACAGGTATGCGCCCTGTTACGAAACAATTATGCACGCTTGAAAAGAGATAAATGATCACGGGCGGCAGTGTAAAGTATTTCTTTATAAATCATCATACAACTTTGCCTATCTCAAAACTCTAGACGTCATGATAAACATTGTATAGCTCTTTACCATGAGATTTCTGTGCCTTGGTGCTTCCCCTCCACCATATGAGACGTACATTCAAAGGTAAACAAATATATAGGCTGAAGGGACACTAAACATTGAGTTATTTAAGTTTAATCCATACCGAGCTCGTCTCGTTGTATATCTTTTGGCACTTATTCTTCAGTCCTAAGTAGCGGCGCCACACACAAAGGGATCGGCTCCTTTTCTACTATTCCTGCAAGAAGTGTCTCCAGTACTCAGTATATCTGGCATTTTTTCGCATTGGTGCTTGGATGGATCGTATCAAGCGAGCCTTTACAGGGGGGAGGAGGTAGGACTGCCACAATTGTACACGATCCCGCGTAGTTCTTTTTGCGAATTTTCAAACCTTATGACAAGATGTAATATGTCAGTGAACCTCGCAGAAATTTCCTGCTTTTTCACGTATCAACAATATTTTATATAGCTGAATGACTTCTTTCTAGTTTTGTGGGGGGTCGATTCTTCATGGCCAATAGCAGCGCCACAAACGAGGCACTTTTTTTTTTAAAAAAAGCATTTCCCAAAACGGTTCTTCAGCACTCAGGGAAACCCCACCCATCGCAAAGAACATCACTGCAAGTTCTGCACCATCTCTTTCTCAGTACCAAAAAACATTCTATCAATTACTTCTAAAAGCATAGATGCGAGCATATGTGAGCACACCCATTGTAAGTAAACAAAAAAAAGTCCAACTATATACATACGGTTAATGAGATACGATAAATTACACTGTAGATGTATTTTCAGAATCATCAATGAATCATTCCATTAGAAATGTCCATGTCCATGTCCCATGGTTCACGCTAATGTCGTGACGCCAGCGCAGAAAGCAAAATGTCGTAATCAATTTTCGCAGCTAGAACCATGAATTGCGTTATGAGAGTCAGCGCGCGAAACCACAAGACAGCAGGACTATAGTATGAAACAAACGAACCTTTAAGAACAAGCCGCAGAAAATACCTCGCCAACTTCGGTTCCTCCATCTCCAAACGCGCGAGATTCTCAGTGCTCAACTTCCACAACGTCGCAGCGCGTTCCACAGTGACCGTCGCATTCCTAGGGAGAGCCGACAAGGCCGACATCTCACCAGCAACAGTCCCCGGCACCATCGACTCTTCGACGTGTTGTAAATGGTCGGCGAACTTGTACGAGGCCCGAAGGACGCCAGACTCGACGATGTACAGCCCATCCGGAGGATCATCTTGTTCCCAGAGGACGTGGTCTTCAGGAAAAGATAGACGCTCGAGATACTTGCTCATGGGCTCGAAGAGGTCGAGGTCAACGTCGCCGTGAGAGGAGAATGCCTTGACGAGGGTATTGAGGGGTTCGCTTGAGTATTCTTCTGATTCTGCGATTCTCTCTGAAGAGAGAAGTGAGACCTGATATTGATAAGGGATATCAAACAGGCGCTAACCATTGGCAATCGTCCTATTACCGACGTCCCGCAGGTAAGATCTTCTCGGAGTCATAATAAACGAATCCAACAACGATGGTGGTTCAATTCGATCATATCCGCGATTATGTCGTCCAGGAAGAGCTGCTACACATATTCATAAGCCCACCGACAAAAAGTAGATAAAAAAAAACTCTACACACCAAACGCACTTGACGTACCCTCATGCTTCTGCGCCATATACCAAGCGCGCAGATACGCATTCTCAGTCCCTAAGAAATGAGTTTCAAACCACCAATAACAAATCCAAAACAACTCACACTCCATAGCATCATTAAACGTCAAAAAATGCTCAACATCATCCGCACCAAGGAGATGCACGCTCTCCAACGCCTTTGCGACCGCCGAGTCGCCCGAGAATCCACAAAACACCATCCTCACCGCCTTGGCCGATAAGAACCGATGGATCCGCACAAACGCCTCTGTCGAGGACATATCCACGCCCGCCACGAGCGTGAGATCAAGAACAAGAAAAGTGACGGGGTTGTTGTGCCACTCGGGCCCATCGACGACTTCCCGGATCGTGTCTTCGACGTGGGATATCGTTCCGAAGAAAAGGAAACCTGGGTGAGGGTTGGTGAGGAGTTGGGAAGAGTGTTTTCGATGAGAGATGGGATGCATACGAACCTTGTAGTTTGACGATGGTTGTTTGTTTCGATACTTCGCGGAGGTAGGCGCGCTGGATACTTGGTCTTCGCACCGTCGACATGGCGGTCTCGCCCGTATGGAGAGAGCGTATACTTTTTCGTTGCGAGTTCTGAACAACAAAGAAGACACCTAGTCAAGTCAAGCGATGAGCAATCAAAAAAACTCCACCTCGATGAAACAAACACTCACAGCTAGCGACGATACCACACAAAACACCCGTCACAAAGTCCCACACAGTCATAACAACAACAATCCCCACAATCGTGATATACTCCGTCCTATATTCAGCATCACTCGGTCGAGCTCAAAGCACAGATGAATGGCGGAATTACTCACCTCGTAGTCCGATTCCGCGTATCCCACAACGCCTCCTTGACAAGATCAATCCCCAGAACAAAAATCAAAGCCCCTACAACCATAACCGCTGTTTGCCATCGTAACATCAGCATCGATCCACACGTCCGCCCGTCCGGCATCCCGAACAACGGACGAAGAAGAAACTCACGAATATACGCAATAGGGGCCGTCCCGATGACGAGCAAAACTGCCGTCATGACAGCAAGCATGAACCCCGCGATCCTAGTTCCGCCTCCGACGCGGTAGAACCTTTGATTGATTGATTGAACAAAGAAAACCAAGCACCGTGTCAGAAAAAAAAAGATTCGCCCAATTGACATGATAATGACGTGCTCAGTTACTCACAGGAGCGTGTTGACGTAGACGAGGTAGTTTGGTCTGTTCGGACCGGGTTAGAATTGATTGTACGAGAGAGGGAATAGAATCTAGATGGATGTGGTACGTACACTGTGCCGAACGAAGCTGAGAGGAGATTCGAATATCCATGTGCGACGAGTTCCTTGTCCGTATCGACGTCTTCGTCCAGAGATACAGCTGTACAGTCCAACCCCATATGAGCCTGAGTCCTGGGACCCCGCGAGAAGCGTAAACAAGCAAACGACAACGCACACAAAGCCGGTACATTCAACGGCGGATGTAAAATATTAAAAAACAACCTGCAAACCACAAACCACATTTCAGCATGCTTAGCTTAGCCCATACGACACCACACCAAACAGAAACAGAAGCAGAAGCAGAAGCAGCATCGACTCGGACCACCGGCCTCAAAAAAAAAAGCGCCAAAAACGCCGAAAACGCTGAACGCTGAGCTGAGTAACTCACAAAGCAAACTGCGTCGGAAGCGTATCCAAAAGGACACTATACCGGATAGCTCCAAAATCTAGAAATAGATATGGGTAGACGAAGTCAGTAATTGAGTAGCCGGCTCGGAACGAAAGAACGAAAGGACGAAAGGACGAAAAAGGAGAAGGAGGAGGAGAAGGAGGAGGAAGGACGAAAGGGGATCAAGGAATGAGGGATTAACGCCGCACACCACCCCTATGTCTAGAACGAGAACGAGGACGAGGACAACAGGAGGAACAAGAACAAGAGAAGGGCGGAGAAGAAAAACAGGAGGAACGCACACGCACCCCAATGCGAATAAAACTTATACCACGCCTCGGACTCTCTAGTCCCCATATCGAATATCCATCCCGCCTTGCGTACATCAGCGATGTCAGCCCCAAGCGCTGCGATGACGATGTAGAATATAACCGGGATGATGAGGAAGTCTGGGTGGTTGAATGAGTATTAGTATTAGTATTAGTATTAGGATTAGTTGTGAATCATGAAGAAGGCACATAACTCACAAATAGGCATAATCAACTGATGACTCCACCTGCTCGTCACGACCCTCAACACGACCGCCAGAACGAGCGGGACGCCCCACATCGCGAGATTCCCCGTGTCGAGGAACATGCGCTCGAACGTGGCCCAGTCGACGTCGTCGTCGATTCGCATGGAGACGGTGAAGCCTGTGCGGAGGAGGAAGGCGCCGACGCCGCCTATGCAGCTGGGTGGGCGCGGGGCGGGGCGGGGGGGGGGGTGAGGGGGTGGGAGGGGGGGTGAGTTGATGATTTCGTGTTCGTGTTCGTGTTCGTGTTAGAGTCGAGGTTGAGGTGAGGGGTGAGGGCGCGTGAGGACGAGGTGAGTTTGAGGTGAGTTCGAGTTCGAGTTCGAGTTTGAGGTAGAGAGAGAAGAAATAAGACAAGAAACAAATAGTATTCAGATAGAAGACAAGACGAAAACGAAAACGAAAACGAAAAAAAACATACCCGACGAGAATATGTCTCGGAAAAAAACCAATCAACGCTCCGAGTTTGAGTGCGCCGAGGAGGAAGAATGTGAGTCCTGTAAACAAGCACAAGCATAAGCGTGTTGAGTTGCGTTGAGTCGCGTTGTTAACTCGAAAAGAAAGAAAGAACGGAGAAAGAGAAAAGGAGGGAGAAGAAGAAAAGGAAGGAGAAGGAAAGAGGGAGAAAGAAGAAGAAGAAAGAAAAGACACACCCGTCAGGATAGAACTAAGCGTATACGCCGCCAACGTCGTCGCGACCACCTCTCGTGCATTGACGTACTCGTCGCCGATGAGTGAGCGGATGTCGTTTGCGAGGATGTGGAAGAACGGCTGTTGGGGGGGCGTTAGCGTCAGCGTCAGCGTTGGGATGAGGGTTGGGGTTTGGGTTGTGGGTTTGTGTTTGGGGAGGGAGGAGGGAGGAGGGAGGAGGAAGGAGGGAGGCAGGGAGGAGGCAGGGAGAAGGGGAGGATGGAGGGAAGTGGGGGAGTGTGAAAGGGAGAAGGAGGAGGGAAGGAGGGAAGACATACCACAACTTCGATCATCATACTCCCATTCGCGCCTGCAAACTTGCTTCCTCCGAATGTGTAGACTAGCTGTGCGAGGACTGTGCTGTCGAATGAAGGGGGTGTAAGCGGATGGATGATGGGATAGGTAGCATAGGATAGGTAGCATAGAGAGGACGATCGAACGTGTGGCACAGGGACATGGACATGAAGGACTCACGAGAGAAAGAACATCGAGACGCCCATGGCTCCTAGATCCGCGAATACGCCTGTACCGGGGAACATGATCATTCCATCTACGAGTGTGAGATGAGGTGAGGTCAGTGTGCTATTTTTAGAGCTGATGAATGGTAACGAGAATAGGAATAGTATGGATGGGAGTGGGAATAACAAGGGAATAGGATTGGGAAAAGGAATGGAGTGGGAAAGAGTGAGAGCGAGAATGCACGGGAGAAGAAACGAAGCAAGGAAGGAAGGAAGGAAGGGAGGAAGGGAGGAACGCACAGGAAACGCCATCGAGGATGTTGAGCAGGCACCCGAGAAGAACGGCGGGGATACTTCTGAGCGCGATGTCGAGCGTGGACGTGAGGACTGTACGCAGACTCAGAGATGACGTGCTGAGCTTTGCATGCGGGAGTGCACCGGGCGCATGCGGGTGCGTGTGGGCGTGCGTGTGGGCGTGCGGGTTGTACCGCGCGGGTGTGCCCTGAGACTGAGACGACCGACGGATCAGAGGCGTCGTTTCTGTGTAATTGTTAGTGTAGAGTGGGATGATGGGTGAGGAGGGCGCGGTTGGGACGGGGGTGCCTTGTGCTGATCGAAAGTGGACCCGTGATTCGGGACTGCGCGCGATGGGCGTGCGTTGGCCTGATCCTGAGGCTGAGGCTGAGGCTGTGCCTTCGTCGTCGTTGTCGTCGTCTTGGATCAATGCAGACTCGTACTCGCGGCGTGAGAGCGAGAGATGCGAGAGACGGGGCGTTGACGCGGACGACGGGAGTGCAGCGGGCGGGAGAACAAGCGACGGGCGTGTGAATGGCTGAGACTCGCTGATGGGCGAGAGCGAGGACGTCGATGCGGTGTCGTCTGCAGTGCGGATGGACGAGAATGAGATGCTGGAGAGTTCCATTGTGCTGTTGCGGATTGCGTGTGCGGACAATAATGATTCTGTGAATGAGCTCGAGTGGTGCGAGCGCGAGTGTAGCAGTCTAAAAAAGTTATAATAAAAGCCAGGGCTGATGGGATCGATAAACACGTACCCAGATCTGCTGAGTTGAGGCGGTGACGAGCTATCTATCGAATTGCGCCGCTCTGCATGCGCACTGTGCGCATCGAGGACGACGTTGCCTGTGCTGCCACTGTACCTGCGCTGCGTCGGCAACAACATCGCGCGCGCTGCTCTGGACGACGGGCCCTCGCTGACCGAGTTGGAGCGCGCGTGGATCATGGCAGATGCCAGAAACAGAGAGCGTCGTCACTCTTAAGTTTAGAAAAGCTTCCGCGCGGAATCACGTGCACGCACACCTCTCACCATGACCACCATCGCGCTGTACGTCCGTCCGTCTGTTTTGCTCTTCCGTTCCTCCTGCTAACGCCCATCATGCATCAGGTATCCCCTGTCAAATTTTACATTCAGGTGAGCAGCCACGCCCATCAAGCTAAGACCGCCGCCGACGACCGCTCAACGTCACCCAGCACGAAAGAAGCCCAGCCAGAAGAAGACCCGTCCGTCTCGGCGCGTCTCCAGCGCCTCCAGAACAACTACGAGGACTTTGGAATGCGCCGAACGGTCGAGGGCATTCTCGTCGTGCACGACCACGGTCACCCACATATCCTCATGCTTCAAATCGCTAATGCGTTTTTCAAACTGTAAGCCGGCTAAATTATCTCATCTTTTTTTTTTTGCGACCCTTTTCTTGGTTTTGGACTTGGTGCTGGCTGGTCCTTGGTCTTGTCTTTTCCTTTGTCTTTTCGTTGTCCCTGTCCTTCGTTTTTCCTTGAGCTTTTCCAAGCCTTTTCCTTATCCTTATCCCTATCCTTATCCTTATCCCCGTCCCTGTCCCTGTCCCTGTCCCTGTCCCCGGTCTCGTCCTTCCTTATCCCTCTCCCTCTCCCTCTCCCTATCCTCCCTCTCCTCCCTCTCCTCCCTCTCCTCCCTCTTGGCACACCAACTAAACCCCCTGCCCCCACACAGCCCAGGCGACTACCTCAAACCCGGCGAAGACGAAATCGACGGCCTCAAGCGCAGGCTGGACGACCGTCTCGCGCCCCCGCGCGACTCACAGCAGTTCAACAGCACCCATGGCGTCGATAACGAATGGGAGATTGGAGATTGTCTCGCGCAGTGGTGGAGGCCTAATTTTGAGACGTTCATGGTGCGTTGCGTCTCCTCTCCTCTCGCTCTCTCTCTTTTCTTTTGTGTCTCTCTCGCGCACGCTCTCACATCGCCCGCGTAGTACCCATTCATCCCGGCACATATAACAAAACCAAAAGAATGCAAGAAACTCTTCCTCGTTCAGATGCCAGAGCGGAGTACGTCCCCCCCCCTCCTCCTTCCCTCCCCCTCCTTTTTCCTCCCTTCTTCACCCACCCCTCCCACTCACGCACTCACGCGCCCCCCCCCCCCCACAGAAGTCCTCGCAGTCCCCAAAAACATGAAACTCCTCGCGATCCCCCTCTTCGAGCTGTACGACAACGCAGCGCGCTACGGGCCCCAGCTCTCTGCGATTCCTCATCTCCTCTCAAGGTTCGTTTGCGCTTTGTCTCCTCCCCCTCCCCCTCCCCCTCTGCGACTTCTCTTTTGTGTTCTGTGTTCTGTGTTCTGTGTTCTTTGTTCTTTGTGGGCTGATGTGTGTTTGAAGGTATAATTTCATCTATCAGTAGATGTAGATGATCATGTAGATGTACCCCCCCCCCCCCTTTGTCACTTTCCCTTTCCCTTTCCCTGCCCCGACCCCCCCCCCCCAATCCTCTCACGTCGCGGTGTTTTATTCTTATTTCATTTCATTTCGTCTCGTCTCCTTGTACTCCACAGTCTGCGTCTTCCTCTCCCTCTCCCTCTCCCTCCCCCTCTCCCTATCCCTGTCCCTCTCCCTGTCCACCTGTCCCTGTCACCTGTCACCTGTCCCCTATCTTGTCGCTCCGGTTCAAGAGAGTGCATACGTGCTGCGCCACGTACACTCCACTACTCCATACATACAATATGCAGTAGGAATATAAAAAAAAAAGGAAATGTGATATATCTGTTTTGGTTTTTCTTGTTGGGGGTGGTTCGTGGTTCGTGGTTCGTTCTAGAATTAGTGTCGGACGTCCGAGGCGCATCGTACGCGCGATGATAATGAGATGAGATGAGATGAACATAACCATGTTTGTATGTGAGTGCCTCACTTACGGAATGGGGAGCTTGTTGTATCTGGATAAAACCACCTATAGCTTGATTAAGTCAAGGTAGCTAATCATTAAATGCATATTTTATAAGGTCTACCTATTAGGTGTAAATTGAGATGCTGCACATCTGGTGCTATCCATTGACTCTGTGATCTGTCTCCTCTTCCATAACAAAGCCAACTGTTTTCAAATGGAGTCTGGAAAGCTAATCTCTTGTTTCTTGACACAAGACAAGCAACAAATTCAAGAGTTAGTACCTGGGAGTCTTGTACATGGTGGTTGCCAATGTCAAAGACAACTGTTCACAAGAAAACTGATTCCCCGCTAATGACTTGTCTTTCTGAGAGGCAACTACAGAAGAAATAGGAACCTATGATGGATCCATGCCATCACAGTCTAGAAGTTGGAGGACATCCTGATTCTGTAATCTTTTCTTTCCAAGTAGCAGATTTTACAGATGACTTCTTGGATTGACTTTGATGAGGTACACACCAATTTTTTTATCATACTTTAAGTGTCATTCACCAAGCTTTGCAGATCTAGACTTCTGAGAGGTTTTCTTGAAGGACTGAGATATTACCTTTTGAAATCCACAGGTTTGAGTACTTAATTATAACTTGTGGCTCTATTGAATCTATCACTATCTTCTACTGAAGCCCTCCCTCAAAGGGCCTCATCAAATTGAGCATGGTGCTTTAGATTCTGGTGGTCTGGTGTGAGATTTTGGGCTGGTGTAAAGTCACATCAATATCTCAAAAAAGCAGATTTGTTCAGGTCCCTCCAAATCCCAGGCCTCTTCTGGCTTTTCTTGGTGAAAGACATGGAAAAGATTGGGAAAAGAGTCAGATAATGTCCTTCCAGCAGATTGCCCAAAAACCATTGGTAGTACTTGTAGTGATGAGTCACTAATATTTGAAGGCCACTTAACACCTGCTCTGATGTTTAGGGAGATATTGTTGACTATCAATTCATCTGTACTATGTCCCAACTGTGGCACCTCATATCTGATGGCTCTTGGATCCAGAATGAGAAATTGGGTGAGCATTCCTTCATTAAACTCATTGGTTGTCCTGACTAAATTTTGAAATTCCATTCAAATCTTTCAGAGGAATAGG
>JAGGAR010000029.1:0-53578 GCA_017657315.1 Termitomyces sp. K1Ag | reverse complement strand
TTTGATTTGAGTGGTATAGACCAGGGCATGTTGGTGTGATCATCAACTAGATCCATCACATATTTATTGCCAGTATGTGATTGCACCATGGGAGTAGGCCTGCGCAAGCCATGGTCACAACAACTTGGTAATTAGCATGGCTGAGGCGCCAGTGCCAGGTATCGAGGTTAATTGGGCGTTGTGCAATGAGAGCATGTTCGGCCAGTGCGGCCTGTAGGTCAAGCGTGTAGAGGCGTCGCCCAGGAATGAGTGGTCCCAATGCAAGAAGTGTGCCACTGACATCGTTGAGGATAGTAACACCTGTGCTGCTGAAGGTAACTGATGCACACATGCCTGTGACTAAGGCTGAGACCAAGATAAGGCAAACAGTGGATGCAGAGATGTATAGGGCATTCTCGAGCATGATCTTGGCTTTGTTTTGAATGTGGAGACGGATTTGTCCTATACCAACTGCTTCTATAGACATACCTCCCACTCCTCTAACTGCACAGGGAGGGATTGCTTGAAGTGTAATGAAGTCTGATCTGCATGGAGAAATATGGACTGTGGCACCCAAATTGAGGTAGAAAGGTTTCTCATTGAGCGAGACTAGTGTGGTATGTTCGGACTGGTTGAGTGGCACAATGATGGTTGTAGCGAGGATAGTTTCGCAGTCGTGGGTTACGTTGTCACCCCAATCAACAGAAACTCTAAGTTTGTCACTGAAATCATTGAGATCATCCTTGACAGCCATGAAACCTTGATATTCGAAGAAGTTGGTTGAGTTTGTCAAGGTGGGGGATGCTATGCCGGCAAGTTTGGTGGGTTTTGGTGTTTCAGTCTTTGCAGCCTCTATCTGTATCTTCTGAAGGTATGACGCATCAACAATGTATGCCTGTCTGTCAAGCCCTTTTACTGCAATGCCATTTTTGGTGCCATTACTGGAGCCTCCTCCTGTCTTCACACCTCCTCCTGTTTTTCCTCCTCCTCATGCAGCTTTTCGCACAGCCTTTGACTCCTCAATGGTCTTTCCGGCCATCCCTCCACCAGGTTTGACGCACCATGGCTTGGTGTGGCCATGGCAAGGGAGTCCAAGCTCAAAGCATACCTCACAACAAGGGTAGCCAGGACCATGATTGTGGATATGAGTGAAGTTCTTGGAGTCTTTGGCAATGAGTGCTGTGTCAGCAGGGGATTTGGTGAGGTTGACAAGACTATCAATGTTCTGGAAGAGTTTTTGTATGTCAGCAGAGGAGTAGGTCTTGTCTTTCGTTGAGTTGGCAAGCCTGCATGATAGCTGCATCTGGATAGCTTTGAAGGATTTGTCATTGATTGAGTTTAGTAGCGCGATGCATTTCAGGACATCCTTGTCGATTTTGCCATTGGCAAATGTGCGGTCAATAAGTTTGCATATCCTTTGGGTGACAGGATCGAGTGGTTCTGAGACTGGGATGTAAGTGGAGAGAGCCTCGTGAATGAGGGCAACTTGCTTGACAGGTCCCTCACGTTGAGCCTGTTTTTTTAGAGCATCATAGCACTCCTTGGCAGTTCCATTGGTCTTCAGCCCTTCCTGCTTGGCCTCTGAGATGGCAGCACAAATCACACCGATGATGAGGTCATTATTTGAGAGCCAATTGGAATACGCAACAGGTTCGGCACTGGGGTTTGGCTGAGTAATGAGTCGTTCTGGCTTCTCTTTGGGAGCAAAGATGTAACGGTCCAGGCTGCTCTGCTGCAAGAAGATCTCGAGTTTGTTTGACCATTTCGTGAATTTGCCCAAGATTCAATTAAAAGGAGTTTCTGACGCAGGCCAGTGGGCGTTGAGTTTGGCTGGGTGTATGCGAGGGTAAGCAGCATCCATGGCAAACATAGAAGTCATTGGTATAGGAGCTACTGGGGGAGATACAGATCCCATGATGTCAAGGGAGTCAAAGTAAATAGAGAGACTGGTGAGTTACGTGATGCATGGAGACAAAGACATGCTGATAAGACGTGATCAATTGGGACTCAGGGCCTGAGATGTGATGAGTGTGATGGGGTGCATGGCAGGAGTTCAGATGTAGTTCAGAGAGTACGGCAGCAATATCCCATAACCTGTTAGAACTCTGACTATACACCTGTAGAGATATTGTAAGTATGATCTAAGGTACGGCATTAGTAAATAGTCTAAATGTGATGTAGCTGGTCGGACTCACCCTCAGTCATGTATAAATGACTGAGAGTATCGTACAGTAGGTAGCTGTATATATATGTATATGTAACAGAGTCGTAATAATGAGAACAATGTGAACAATGGTGGCCAAGGGTTGAGAAAAGGACAGTGTCCTAGACAAAGCACACAAGGGTTGACGGTGGTAACAATAGGATTCCAACACTGACCTGCTAGATGCACATGCAGGTATTGTGCTGATAGACGTCAAGATCCTGAAGACATGCATCAATGCTGCAGCAAGGATAGCAACACTGCCAGACACACACCCATTACACAAGCCAGCAGAACAGGCTGCCAGATTTGTACAGTGACATAGGGCACCACTGCACTACATCCTCAAAGTGTTTGGAGAACACCCAAGGCAGGTCGAGATCATTGCGGCTGTCAGAAAACCACCAGGCTGGGAATGCCCTGTGCAAGTAACAATAGATGGGAGCATGGAAGAGGCAGTGGAACAGGAGTGGCAGAATGAGGCAGAGGTGAAAATATACATGGATGGGTTGAGATTTAAGGGAAGGATTGGTGCAGTGGCAGTGCTGTATTGAGGGTTCAACAAGGCAAAGGTGATGCGGAAGTGTTTAGGATTGGCAAGGGACCACACAGTTTTTGAAGGTGAATGTGTTGGACAGATGTTGGGTGGGCATGGAGCTCCTGAGAAGGGAGATGAGGGAACAAGGAATACCAAGAGAGGTATCATTGGGGTCAGACAACCAAGCAGGACTACTAGCAATACAGGACATGGGACCAAGAATGGGGTGATACTTGGTCAACTGGATATTGGAAGGGATTCAGAAGGTCAAGAGGATCAACTCTCACATGGATGTGGAGTTATACTGGGCACCAGGTCACAAGGGCATGACAGGCAATGAGTGAGTGGACAAAGAAGCCAAGAAAGCAGCAGAGAGCAAGGAGACAGAACTGCATGGGTTGTGGTGCCTCCAGAGGATGCTGCCCAAATCCAAAGCAGTGATAGTATCATGGCACAAGACAGTATGGCACAAAGCAAGGGAGGATCAAATCAGACAATCACCAAGATTTGAGAGGATCAGAGCCATAGATCCAAACATGCCAAGAACCAAAATCATCATCACCATGCTAGCTTCAATGCCAAGGAAAGCCACCTCACTGCTCATTGAACCATCACCTACACAGAATGAACAAGGCAGACTCACCTATCTACAGTGCATGCAGGAACACCCCAGAGATGGTAGAGCATTATCTTCTCAGGTGCTGAGCATATAACATAGAGAGGGCAGAATTACACCAGATCATCAGACCACACCCTGGAGCCCTCATGACACTGTTAAGTGACCAGAATGTGGTGAAACCATTGTTTCAATACATCCACATGATGAGGAGATTTTTGAGACCTTACAGAGACCTCACAATGCCTGAAGAGACCAAGGAGAACAGCTAGAGGGCAAAGGAACAAACCCTACTTTTACTAACATCTTAATTTCATATCTAGACCCACCTCATAAAGAGGCATAATAAGGTTACAAGCCCAGTCCTAGGTGCAAAATTGCCAAGTCCAGATAGAGTTACTTGCAACAGGAGCAGTACATACATATTGTAGATAGTAGTAGAACCTGGCACAGGGCTATGCCCCAAAGGGTCAATGGAAACAAAAAAAAAATAAAAAAATCTATTTCTATCCCTTTTGCACAATCAAACCTGAGCAGACCATCATCTGTTGCCTGTGACCTGTTCCAATTGCCAATGTTCACAGGTTATGCTTTATGAAAACATGCAGCCAGCACCTCAAACAGAGCATCACACCTGTATCTGAAGGACATGTACAGCAGTGCATCAAGTTTTACAGCAGTGAGGAGAGTCCCACAGAACAATGATCTATATCACATGTAAGAACTTAGCAGCTAGATATCATTATCCCAACTTACCCTTCCAGACTGTATAGCATGTTAATTAAGTGAATAACCTTGTTCACAATGTTGTCTGTTCGCTTTATTTCCACAATACCATTATTAACTTTCAGCACCACAGACATACAAACAACAGCAAAGAATTGTAAGGTGCTGGTCAATATGGAAGAATGAACCTTGATTCTCATTCCTTTCACTCTGAGCACAACATTGCTGTCCCTGAAATAAGGTGGGTGCAAATACTTGGCCAGGCAAGTGATGCATCCATCACCATATCCATCAAAGTTGACTAGTGATATTGGAAACAAGTCCATAGCTGTCCAGGCAATTGAAAGGGAACCCCTGCCCTTAAATATTCTGTCTTAATAGGAGGGTGTTGGAGTGGCTAGGGTCCACACAAGACATCCAATTCACTCAAAAACCAGGTGACAAATACAAAGTACTCTCCTCTCCTCCCTCCTGTCACCATGCGTCAGGGTTGCAGACAAGACACTAAACTCCCTGATGTGATTGGTAGATAGATGTGATACTTCATCCTCCAATCATAAGCTCACTACACCTCCAGTGCAAAGTAATTTGTTCACACATGGCTGGACTTATCTTTCTCTAGTTCAGGATATGCATGAGAATACTTTCAAGCAATTCAATCTTCATGAGCTAGTAGCGCTTGTGGCTACCCACCTGGCGCTCAGGAAGCATGTCCACAAGCATGTCAATTGCATGATTTCTTGTGTTTTCACTGGTCTAGGCTTCAAGGCTACACATGTTCTTCTCCTCCTCTGCCAAACTGGAGCTGTCATTTTTGGGTCTGCCATGCTCCTACTGCTTAACACCTGGACCTTTACACCAAACAATTTGGACATAGTTGTCCCTATTGACATTTGTGATACACTTGTTAATTTGTTCATGACCACCTACACCATGGCAACTTTATGGCACACCTCTGCTCTCCATCTAGCCAAGCTCCCCAATGTCATGGAAGTCATCTCACTCCTAGGGGAACATGCCATGGTGAAAATCATTGTCATGTGCACCACCAACATACTGTATCCCTATTACCACATCGCACTTCAGTATTCTTGTAAACTACCTGTCAGGACATGAAATCTACTGTGGTTATCCTGATCTCACATTCAACTTTCTCAACATAATCAACACTAGCCTTGTTTGCTCAGATAGGGATCATCAAAGTAGTGGTCAGACATCAACAGTTCTAGCTGCCTAGCAATAGGCAGCCAGACTGCTGATGGTATCCCCTGTTGAAAGAGTTGATGTTCCTCATTTTAGAACATCTTCCCATTGCAAATTAGCCATGTTGAGATGAGTTGGAACTGATGGTAGTAATCAGAGAACTGATACAGGGTCTGCATACCCTGCCTCAGTGTGTTGACAACTAAATGCTCTATATTAGTCAACGTCCACTTGGCATCTTCCTCCACCCCTAGATGCAATTCAATAATTGCTGCCTTCCATTCAGCATACATGTACTGGCAGGGCTGTGCAGGGGTGGGAGGCATGTACTGGCCAGCAAACTCTGGGATGTTGATCCATAAATCAGCAGTATCATAAGTAACATACCACATAGTGAACTCCTTCTTCTGATTGTCTTTCACAATGCCACAATCTGCAAACAAATATTCTAACTCTCTGAAATAATGTGAGAGATTCCATGCTTTGGTCTCATTCCATTTGGGGGCAGTAGTATCCCCACATTGGCATATGGTTAACTTGGATGTCAGCCATTCTTTCTCTTGGAGGTGGTGGTGATTGGGGTGGTGTTGGTGTTGGTGGCTGTGACAGCATTTGTGGTTGTTGGGTGTTGTCTTGAGATGGTTCCTGGCAGGTGTCTAGCACCGGAGTTGTTGGTCAGGAGTTGAGTGGCATTAGTGGTGGGAAATCAGGTGTATGTGTGAGTCCTAAGTTTCAGGAAAAGAGGTTTACTTTCAAGGGTTTGGTCCTCAGCATCAAGTAGCTCCTTGTATAGCAATTGGTCTCTGTTGGGAGTACCAGTGGGCATTGGCTGCTCAAAAGCACCCAGGATAACTGTTCTAAATGGGAATAGATCTGGAATGGGAGACACTCCCCTATGTCAGTGTTGAAGCCAGAATAAGTACCCTCTGGGCACTTTGGGTCTCCTGCCCTATGAGAACTAACAGTTGTCCCTAGGGTCAAGAGGACAGTCGAGGTGATGAGGAGTGCACGGAAAAGCATACTCAATGATACAATGATAGGGGAAGGTGTTTACTAGATGAATGGTGACTTGGAGTGTATATATACACCAGAAGTAGCTTTTTGGATCAGCAATAGCCTGTTCATAACAAACAGGAGATAGATGCCTTCTGCTTGAACACTGTGGATGGGTTGAACATCGAGAAGCGGATCTTGAACCCAATGTGAACTGAGTAAGTAAACTCGGAGACCAAGGGATTCTAGGTTTGACTTTTGAGAGCAACTTACTTGCATATAATGAGTTCCGGCGGGATAACCTTTGATTGTGGCCGCCTTCAAAAGGGCAAGTACTGGTAGGACTTGGGTAGAAGAATCAAAAGGAAGTTACGGCGCGAACTGTCACGCCACATGTATGAGATACTATCGTTTCTCGTGACTTCCCGAAATAGGAAAGACAATGTCGCTTTTCGCTTTCTGCCCGAGTGCTTAAGTTGATCCACTACTAACATCAGCTATGGTCAGCACTTTCCGAGTCATCCCCAATACTATTTGGTCCCTCACGGCGGAACTAAGTATAATCAAATAATTGGCCGATTGACCTGGCTCTGCAATGAATAGCGATCTACTAAAAGTTTCGCACCGAATAGTATAATACAACTACAGTATTGGCAATGGATCTTTTCGATCTCCATTATGATCCCGACGTGCTCCTCAGGTCGTCAACGCCGACTATAGTAACTTTCCACCAACATCGAAAATCTGGCCAGCAAATTCTGTGAGCGCCGATCGATTAACCTCGCGCCACGGTTTCAGACAAAAACAGATCCAAATACCTTTCGCGGAACTTCAAACTTTGTGTCTGAAATGCAGATGACGTTTCACTCGCAACACGACTTTGTCTCGTTTCGTCATCACTATGGCGCCTGTCAGAAATGCAAGGGTCATTTTCGAATCGATTCCACCAGGTTAGTGATTATAAGCTCTCCCGGTTGGCTGAATGCTGGACACAGATGTTCCTTTGTATAGGCTTTCCAGTACCCGGGGAAACCACCGTATACGACGACAGCAAAACGATTGACCTCGACCATGTTGCGCTGAATGGAGGATTTCTCCTCAAAACTCTCGTTCTCTCCATCGATCCGTACATGAGAGGTAGGATGCGATCTGCGGACATTAAGTCGTACGCAGTGAGTTACTGCAGCCAAAATTAAGACACATGATAGCGGTGACTGAGCCCGTAAAAAGGAAGCCTTTACGCTTGGAGAACCGTAAGCACGCAATGCCCAAATGTCGAGGTGAGATTCATCTGATAGGATTAGGTTAACGGGATATGGTGTTGGGGTGGTCATTCGCTCGGAGAATGCAAAGGTTAAGAAAGGGGATCACATATATGGGATGCTCAGTCCGTATGCTATGTTTCGAACTGAACTGTGTCTGATACTCTTTCAGCCCATGAGGAGTACAGCGTTCACAAGGATCTTGAAGGACTGACCATTATCAAGAACGAACACAAGTTGCCTTGGTCTCTGTATGTTGGAGTTGCTGGCATGCCAGGTGCGTATGGAAGCGGCAAGAATTCTTAGTCAAGGCTAAGTCGGAAACAGGAAAAACTGCTTTCATGGCCTGGAAGGAGTATTCGCGTGCGAAAAAGGTGGGTATCAATCCAAATTAATAATAAGAAAGGTGATCGATTTATCAACTCTCACAGGGCGAAACCGTGTTCGTCACGGCCGGAGGTGGTAAGTGATTAAAATTTGCCATTTTCAATCCCCTGTTGACGGATTTGGGGATCAGGGCCTGTGGGATCGTGAGACTTCTTTTAATACGCAGTGTATCAAATTATTCACGATGCGATACATACTAGGCTTGTCATTCAATTGGCGAAGCTGGACGGGCTAAAGGTCATAGCTTCTGCTGGTTCTGATGAAAAGGTCAAGTTCATGGAGGCAATTGGTGCTGACGTTGCTTTCAACTACAAGAAGATAAAGACATCGGATGTCTTGAACAAAGAGGGACCAATCGATGTGTCAGTCGTGCGCGTGGTTATCGTAATGATTATTTACCTCGTAACAGATACTGGGATAATGTCGGAGGGGAAACGCTAGAGGCTGCATTAGATGCGGCTTCTGTTGGAGCCCGATTCATTGTCAGTGTCCATTTTCATCTCATTGAACCAATCCTCAGTGTCTTGATCCAGGAATGTGGGATGATCTCCGGTACTGGCTTCGATATCTTTGATTGTGGCGAGTACTAACACCTCACAGGATATAACGCTGACAAGGGAGTCCCCATCCATGTGAGTTGAAGTCTCTTTGTAGCGGCAGTCATCGCTCACGTTTTATCTGTGTTGACATCCAGAACCTCATAAATATTGTCGCCAAGTCCATTTCTATGAATGGCTTCATCGTGTTCAGGCTGGAGCCCAAGTATCAGGAAGAATTTTACGCGACTATCCCGGCCGAGGTAGCTAGTGGAAAGCTCAAGTACACTGAAGAGGTTACCGAAGGCTTGGATAAGGTTGGTGATGTGATACTCGCTGTTCAGAAAGGTCAAAACAAGGCGAAGGCGGTGATAAAAGTCGCAGATGATTAGTAGAATACTTTGAGTTGTCTGAAATTGGAGGATCTGAGCGAAAACATATCGAGAATATCAATCCCCTCCAACAAACTTTCGCCTGTGCTAGATGAACGATACACCTAGACACCGCGCTCACTGCCGAAGTGTGAGAATCTTTGGGCGCTTGATCATGATTTTGGATCGCCGCACAATATTGTTTCTACCATCCTCCCCTTCGCCACAATCCTGTCTCTACACGCCCAATAAGCCATGATGAGCATGGACATCGACGAAGAAACGTTTCAGAGCACCAGTTCGCGGCCGCAAAGGCCAAGCAGAGTTATCGCGCCTGTCGACGAGGCTCACCCATTCGACGTTGAAAGCTACATCTCGAATTACTCAGGTATCATGTTGTTTTCTTGCCTCTGAGATTCTTTTTGAAAGAAACTCATGATACAATTGTCTATACGACTAGGCCGTACCGCTATCGACCGCTTGACTCACATCGTGCAAACATGTCCATCAATCGCGCCTGAAGCATTCCAACTTGCTGTTCAGCACATCCACCAATCGCGCAATCCCGGTCTCTATCAGAACCTACTTTCAGCGTATGAAAATGCCGCAAGTTCCTCCGATCTACCTGCTCCACTGCCAAATCCAATGGAAGTGGCACCGTTGAACATGGTGTGGGCGGATGAGACGGCAGCAAAAAATAACGCGGAGAAGACAAAGTTGGAGGTGGAATTGAAGACATACTCAAACAATATGATTAAAGAGAGCATTCGTGTGAGTTGTATATATACCCCTTTGCGTAGCTGTTCGTCGGGTCTGACTTGACTAGATGGCTCATCGTGATCTAGGTCTCTTCTATCGATCGGTCGGTGAATACTCAACGGCTCTCAAACACTTTGCGAAGATAAGGGAATACTGTACCACTAGCCAACACGTCCTCGACATGTGCCTGTCTGTTCTAGAGGTACAATCATCCTTTCATGCGTTTTGTCTCAGCCAACGTCTTGCTGCAGCTCCTGCTGGAACAAAGGCACTACTCTCACATCCCCACTTACGTTTTCAAAGCTGAAGCTGCTCTCGAGGCCGCCCAGAATTCGGCGAATGCAGGCAATGGAGGTAATAGTGGGAACAATGGCGTGCCCACTCCCTCCGTCACGACAGGAAAGAAGAAGAGTTCTCTGGAGCGACAACAGGTCCAGTCCAAGCTCGAGCTTGCAACAGCGCTTTCGCACCTCGGGCAGGCAAACTACGAGAAGGCAGCACAGAGCTTCCTCCGTATCGGACCTGTGAAGGAGCTGGGCGATTGGATCGGAACGGTGCGTTTAGTACAAGAGTGTCACACTGGTGTCTTCTTAGATCTGTCGTGTTTAGGTTGTGTCTCCTGGTGATATCGCGGTCTACGGCACGCTATGTGCACTCTCAAGTTTGCCACGCTCGGCTCTCCGAAGTCAGCTGCTTGGCAATGCTGTGTTCAGTGTCTACATTGAGCAGGAGCCATACGTTCGCGAGCTGATCGAAGCGTACATGGGAAGTGATTTTAAGATTGTTCTGGAGTTGCTCAACCGATATTCAGTACGTCTTGCTTATCTCTCTATTGTTATCATCTATCAATCATTCGACAGACACGACACCTAGTTGACATTCACCTCGCGCCACACATCAACGAACTCATTGATCAGATCCGGAATTGGGCAGTGGTGTTGTACTTCCAGCCTTTCTCGACAATCAAGCTTGATCGGATGAGTAAGGCGTTTGGATGGAGCGTAGAAGAGGTGGAGAAAAATGTTGTACAGCTCATCCAAAATGGAAGCATTCAGGGACGCGTGGACAGCCAGAACAAGGTCTGCCCTTTCCTTGTTCATTTTGCATGCATGCGGACACTAACAATGAGGCAGATTTTGTACGCGAAGAAGACCGACTACCGTGCAGACCTCTTCGCTCGGGCTATCAAGGCTGCGGCTGACATTCAAGCTACGAATAGGAAGCTGCTTCTGAGGATGAAGCTGTAAGTTTATCAATTTACCACTTCATGCTCGCTTATATGGTTCTCAGGCAACAAGCCGACTTGGTAATCAAGCCTCCCAAAGGGACGACAAGCTCGGCCATGATGGAGATGATGGCCGAGACTCGAATGGCTTAGTCTATCTGCCTCTGTCTGCCCCTTTGGGTGGTTGTTGTATTGCTGTCACCTTCTTCCCCAATGTAAAGATTGTTTGCACGCTTCTGGATTTTATACCATACTTGTCGAAGAGTGCCACCGACTACCGACGCAATTGCTATTGTCGTGCTCCAATTTCCATGGATCTCCCTCTACATCGTCTCGACGGAGCATTGGACAAGACTATGTTCGACGCTGCGCTGATCTCGGCTTTGTCGCCGACTATGTCCACGTTCTTACAAGGTACAAGGTTATTTTTGATGATGGCTTGGATAGAACTTGTCACTTTTTAAACTGACCAAGTCTGTCATGACCAGCATTCATCGACATCCTCCAATTAGTTGAATCATCTGTCTATTACATTTCAACTCATAGCCACGTTTACAGGTTCGTAAGCAGACGCCAGTGTACCGGCTACTTCGACCGAACGCAATCATAGCCTTTCCTATCCTAGACAGGCATCAGCTGTGCCTCCTTGACTCGATCATGATTCTGAAGATTCGCTTCAAGGCAATATCTCGGCTTTCGGCTTCATAGTGTTTCTTGGATGCTTCATGTTTATCCCTCAAGTTGACGAATACTAACTACTCTTTCTGCAATGTTAATGGGCAGTGTTCAAAAAGTCTGGAATTCCTACATGATTTCTCAGAAATCAGCATAGGACCAATCTAGAGTCTGCTCTGCCAAAAGGGATACTGAGATTATTTTTACCTCTCTTCTCGGCAGTGTTGTTTGACGTTGACAGTACTCGTGTCCATATTCTCAAGGATGATCATCTGTCCCACGTCGACCTACTTCCGAATGATCTGAATGCTAATTATGAGTATCTGCCTTTTGTAAAAATATAAAGTGTAAGTCAGCTTTGAACAAATGCCTAGGTCCCTCCATTTCTGCCCTTAGTCTTCAACCACCTCCTCATCCTGAGCTTTGGCATCTAACTTTAAACCACCAATTCCATTGGACAGCAAATTAGGAGCAGCATTTATAGGCAACCTCATTGCCGCGATGTAAGTAAGCTCGCTATTACACTAGCTCGTTTCTTGAATGAATTGGTCTATAATCTTAGCTTCTACGGAATCACTTGTGTCCAGACCTACATGTACTTCAGAAAAAGTGGCCGGGACCGATCTTGGTTTAGAGGAATAGTAAGTACCGGTGTCACGGTACATGTCCGAGATCTCCTCCATTGATCGCAATAATCTAGATCTACTTTCTCTGGTATGAAACACCACAATATCAATCCACAAATCAATTCGCTGAACCACCTGTAGGATTTTGGACACTCTTCACCTCGCAATTATAAGTCATGCACTGTATTATTACTTGATATCCAATTTCGGGAATCTCGCGGCTCTCGTGTCACCCACGTGGTATGCTTCAAAACAAACTCCCCACTGAGTACCTTTAACGCGATGTATACCATACTAGGAGTGTTCTGGTGCGTTCACTTACTTATCTGCGTGTACTGTTTCCCCTGATCGATGTACTTTCTGTTCACCAACAGGCTCAAGTATATGTCACGGTATCACGTTTCCATCACGAACTCATAGTCTTAGAGGCCTGACGCGGAATCTGCAGTGTATCAATGACCTGATCATTAGATGGTATGCCCTGTGCCACAAGCGATCCTCGCTGTAACTGACTTTGACGACCCTCAGTATCTTTGGGCGCCGTGTCTGGTTGAGTACGACTGCTAACTCTAGAGCCTAGCTCGAATGCTAAAGAAGTATAGTGACCGGCAAAAACTACTTCATCGTAGTTTGTATTGTAAGTCGATCTATCCTTGCGTGGCTGAGCACTTGACGAGCGAGAATGGCAGGGTCTGGCGTCATTATTCACATTTGGTATAATTCCGATCTCCTTCCACAAGCATATATCTTAACGCCGCTATGAATCTGCAGTCTCCGGTTTCGGTGAGCCAGAGCAGTCTCGTTCTTTTCTTCTTTCGGAGCATTGACTGAAATGTTTCCCAGTGTTTACCTCCTTAGCGTTTGTGCCAATACTCAACATGAGGGGTTTCACTCTAATTTTTGTACACTCAGGTTCCATGAGACATATGCTGACTTCAGTAAAATCTCTGTTGAGTTAAGCCTTGGTTCCGTTCACCCTGGCATACTGATAGGCTGTAGTATCTCCTATATATGGCATTGGGAAGCGGTGTAGTGGTGGACCTTCTCGTTGCTGGCTTCCTCTGCATCAACTTATGGAGACAGCGCACTAGCTTCAACAAGTGAGCAGGGCAACCATAACTTTGGAATGTACAACAAGCTCATTCAAAAACCAAGGACCAACTCTCTTGTCAGGACGTTGATGCTGTACACTATCAATACGAGCAAGTGATTTTGATGTGATCCATGATATCACACACTGACGTTGAGTAAAATAGCCCTTCTGACGACGTAAGCATTTCGCCGGCCTTGATGAATTGGCCCAAAACTCAGAGAGATAGCATTTGTTCTACAACGTGTTTTATCACATACACCATCTGGCCCGACGACTTCACGTTTATCGGGATTTACTTCTCTCTTAGTAAATGCAAGTACCTTCTATATCTTTTTATAGCTCCCTGCCGGTTACTGATAATTATGCTTTTAGTGTTTCTCAACAGTTTATTGGCAACATTGAACAGCCGGGATATCCTTTCCGAAAAACTTGGCGGAGTCAATACTTTTTCTGGTGCATCCTTCACCGCCACCGAGTCCAGCAATACTACATATAACAAGCATCAGCCGGTATGCGCTGAACTTGGTCCTCTCAACTAATCACGCTTACTCGTCTTCCTCCATCAGTCTGTCCTCGTGAACATCAACCGAGAAGTGATCAAGGATAATTATGAAATGGAAAATCGTACGATGCACAAAGTGCCCGCATCCATTCCTTAAGGTGCCACTTGTATTCCTTCCTTTCTTTTAGTGTACATTGTATGATGGACTATGATGAAGTATACCATGTACAATTGGGCTTACCCGATCTCCCATGATCCTTATGAGATATTTATCAGCTGCGATCCAGAGAGCTCCTGCGTCCTTTTAGATGACAACCTGTTACATATCAGGAGAAACAGAAAAAAAACTGGGCAGTGTCAATCCCTATTGTTCATATGGCTTAACAAGATGGCATAAACGGAGAAAGTGGAGATGGAGTCAACAACTTGTCAATGGAGTGATGAAATGGCGATTAACTGTCCTTCAGTCATAGATTAGACGGATCCCTTGCGCCACAAACCATTACTTGCGAATTGCATATAAGAATCCGTCATAGCCCTTCTCTCCAACAGTTCCAGTAGTTGTCGCGTCTACTTCCTTGTCACCTTCTATTACCTTCAACAAGCTTCTAACTCCCTCTATATTGTCGTCACTGTACGAAGGGTCTGCTACCCTCCCATGACGAACGACATTGTCTACAATCTGTTGTCCATTAGACATATATTGAATGAAAAAATACGACTATAGTCACAATTACGCCGTTCTTACGAACCAGGCGTTTAGCTTCAGTGAAGTATGTTGCATTCGAGGGCTTGTCCGCATCAATGAAAACTAAGTCGAAGAGAACCTCTGGATGGAGGCTCGCAAGAGAATCTACGGCTTTGCCAACTATCACCTCCACTTTGGAGGAAAGACCCGCATGAGCGATGTTATCTCTGGCGACCTGCATTGCAATCACCGTCATGTGAACGAACTCGTGGCATTAATTAAATTGGCGTACCTCTGCATGCTTCTCGCTCAGCTCTAGAGTGATCAATTTTCCATCCTCGGGAAGGGCCCTGGCTAACCATATGGTGGAATACCTTTATAGAGGTTAGTCTAGATGTAGGAGCTAGTGGTATATCGGAACAGCACATCCGGGTGCCCATGTGCTCACCCTCCGAGAGTGCCGATTTCCAAGATGCGCTTTGCGTCGATAGATAGAGCCAAAAGCTTCAAAAGCTTTCCCTGCGCGGCGCTGACCGCTATCTCGGGTAACTCATTCGCCGTGCTGTTCACAAGTACCGCATCGAGAATAGAATCCTTCTCGTGGAGAAATGAATTATGGTACCGGTCGGACCTCGCCCAATCTTCTTCAGTGGTTGAGATAGGCGTCTGTTGAGACATATTGGATTTGCAAAACAGAGAGTAGGGAAGTTCTGACTCGTCTGATGTCAGACAGTGTCAAGTTCTGGGAATGTATCTAATAAGATAAAACCACGTGAGATCTATTTTTTTTAGATTGTATTATTTACAAATTGTGTCACATTACCCACTCTCGTTCTCTTTGTAGCTCCTCTGCGCGACGATCAACGACATGCTTCACTTCTTTGCCCCAAACATCATCGGGTTGCTTGAGGGGCTCATCTATACTCCCACTCTCCTTGTAGTGCTTTTCTGCTTCTGCAAATTCCATCACGACGCAATTGTCAACGGTTAAGGCTTTCGCTATGTCCCATCTGACAAGGACGGGCCTGGAAGGAACATTATGAGGTGGAATGACGGAACGCCCGCGATGGACGTCCTCGAATATTAATTGAACGTCATCTTCATCTATAGGTAGTTTGCTGGCGTGATATGGCGTCAGTCTTTGTCACGGAAGTAAATGAACAGCGCACTTGATGGTCTCCCCGGTGAGCTTGATTTCACGGTGCAGGAGGTCACGTAATAGACGTTCATAGAGCTTTTTCCTGTTCTTGATGGGGAGCGGATTGAGGATTGGTTTACCAGCGAGCTCACAGAGAATATAAGTCGCTACATGAAGACCAAATATCGATGGTAAAGGTCCTACAAGGAATGAGAACTGGACTGTCTGCACAAAGCCACAACTGACCGAGAACAGGTAGAATGCGGACCCTGAAATCATCAAAAACGCCGAGCTCTTTGACCGGACCCTTCTGGAATTCTTCTTCGGGAAGAGGAAGTAGTTTAACGTCGCCCGGAACCTCAGTCGAATAGACAACAGGGATTCCTGACAAGATGCCTTGTAAACGTAGCCGTCGTCGTACAGACCGGGCTAGAGGGTCGTAGATGGTACTAGAAATGTCACTAATCTGGATTCGTGTAGGATCGCATTTGGCTCCAGCACCCATGGACGAGAAGACCTGAGCTTAGGTAAACGGCTATAAGAACTGGCATAGAGCATTCAAACCTTGATCTGATGGTCATGGCAATATTTTAGAAGGTCGACCTTCGTCGTAATATTGTCAATAGCATCTACAATACATAACATGAGGGATCAGGGCACTAAATATCATTTGAAACGCACCAATTACCCAGTCTGCACCTTCGAGAAGGTCCTCACCCTCATCTTTACGCCATATATCTACCCGTGCATCAACCTCGACCCAGCGAGAAATTTTCTTCAGAGTCCGTTCTATGCACTTGACTTTGGGCGTTCCAACGTCAGTCAATGTAGCTGTCGCGTGGCGATTCAAGGACGAGAGTGTGACGTAGTCAAAGTCGATTAGCCGTATTTGAGAAACGCCTCTTGAAGTACATTTCAATAACAACCATTAATGGCGAAGTCTGCGAAACCGACTCACGATCGAACCAGCATGACTGCTGCCCAGCTCCCAACGCCTCCACATCCCACAACCGCAACCTTTCCACGTCGGATTTTGGCCATGCCGTCGTCTCCAAAGAACGCGTAATTTCGTGCAAGTTGCTCCTTTATGAGTTCCTCATCATAGTCTCCTGAAAATTCATCCGATTGATTGGTTGTGGGTGGCGTAGGAGTGTTACTGATATGACTGTTCACGTCGAGGCTCGATTTGTGGGTTGACAGTGAGCGATTAATTTCCTCCGTGAGCTGCTTTCGTCTTTCTCTCCTGGAATATGCTGAATACGCCGAAATAAGGCATGCAGTGGCTACCGAGGCGCCAACGGCAGTCGCAATGAGTTGGTTCTGGTGCGAGTGAAAATTCATTATTTTTTCGGCGTGACAAGTCACGATATCATGTAAATTCCTTTCGTCACGCTGCGTTTCTAGATCGCGTCGGGTTACCCTTTTCCTCTCAATGATGTTTTTGTAGAGCAAGTTTCTTCCGAGAAAAAGTGGACAAGTGTTCGTTCAAACTTGGTGGAGACCTTTTGGAGGCCTATCACTGGATGCCCATGTAGTGACATCAAATAGCTTCATCGTGACAAGTTCTTTGTTTTAATTCAGAGTGATCCATCAATAATCAGGCTATAGCAGTTCGTTTTCTATTTCACACTACGTACGCGCGCGTATGCCTAACTTATCTTTTTTAGACATCATCAACGTCTGTGACAATACCCGCGTTCACCAGCCGTCTCCGGTGCCATCCATTTACGATGCAGAGCTGTTGGTCCCACTCTATTTATCAGAATCTCCTGATAGTCCGGTTATCGGAGCACTTCGGCCTGTCGTTCTCGAGCAACTAGTTCTCGAAAACCAGCGAAGCCGTGAGCTCGGGCTCCAGGAACTATGGGCTCTCAATGTCGTTGAGGCAACTTACATTCCACGGAAGAATAGAAATCTTGGCCCATCAGTGTCTTTTCGCGACTGGCTCAATACCCACGTCAAACGCACGGCAGCCATGAAGGAATTATGTGAAAGATGGCGAGATACTATGGTATTTGAGGAAGTCTGCGGACCCCAGAAATGGCGTGCGGAACTGTATCCTATCTATGCCGATCCACTCGGTATACACGACCATCCAAAGGATGCGATTTCAGGCCAGGCACTTAACTTCGTTTTCGAAATGGAACGATCAGCCTGTGCTGTTTTTGGCCTCATCACATATGGGGTGCACCTGTCCATATACGAGGAAGTCGAAGTGGATGGTGAGAAGAGCCTGAAGGTCTGGGTACCGACACGTGCACGAACGAAACAGACGTAGGTTCATAACAACGAATAGATCGTGTTATGCGATGACTCAATCGCGAATGATAGATTCCCTGGACTTCTCGACAATACAGTTGCAGGAGGGATCCCAAGCGGTATGCCAATGTTCGAGTCAATGGTGAAGGAATGCATGGAGGAGGCTAGCATTCCGGACCACATCGTACGGAAGTATGCACGCACCGTTGGAGCAATCAGTTACTTCTACAGGTTTGTCTGATCCCCGTTGACATATGATCTTCTAACTGACACGTAAACCTCAGGACGTCCAAAGGCTGGCTTCAGCCCGAAGTAGAGTACGTATTTGCTTGAGGGTTCCTATCTTAGTTCAAGAACTCACAACACTTAGATACGTCTACGATATTTGTATCCCTCCCGACGTGGATTCGAAGATCTTTGAACCTCGGCCTCTCGACGGGGAAGTCGAGTCGTTTGAGGTATGGATCTTTCGCCTCCGCTCATTGTGTGACCATTACCTATATTTCGTAGCTTCTAACCTATGCCGAGGTGGTCCAGAAGATGCGCGCAGGGCTGTTCAAGCCAAACTGTGGTCTCGGTCAGTGCTTCGTTCAACTTGACAATAAATGCCTGACTTCTTGCAGTCCTCATCGATCTGTTCATTCGTCTTGGCTACATTACGCCCGAGAACGAGCCTGATTACATGAAGATTATAACTCGTTTGCATGGAACTTTCGACTTGGAACGGTGGTAATGCCTTGAGACCATCTCGAAAGGCCATGAGATATATAGAAAGCTGTCACCTTGCCAGAGCAAGGTCTCCTCCGGTCGGATTTAAGTAGACGTTTTTTATTTAGACCTATTAAATATCAAAGCTTTCGGTCTCTTTCAAATTCTCCAACTGTCCTCTAACTCAAGAGTTCAGTGAATGTAGCTAAATTGAAGGCTTTTTAAACCTTCTGAGGCTGAACTCTGGCAAGGTCTGAGGCATCACAGCAAAAGCGACACGCTAGCCCTGGTATGAATGCTGGCGCTTATATAATCGGTGATGTATCCTAATCTCCACGTCACAATACTCTTTTGAGTCTTTACTCTTACAGCCAGAATGGTACACAAGTCCTTTAATTGGGAATCCATCAAATGAAAATGGCTTTCGCCCGCACTATTCGCTTCCTTCCAGCCCTATAAATGATTGAACAAGTTCCGAGTCCAAGGCCCCGTTCTCTGTACTTATTCCACCTCTTCTTCCATGTTATCGTTTGCCGTGATAGTGCAGGGTATCGGCCTAGCTGTGTGGGATGTGAGTCTCACTCTGGTCAATCTCGTCATGCCGAAACGTAAAGCTGGAAAAGTGACACCTGCTGGGCACCCTGGTGCGGATGGAAAATGGCCAGAGTACATCCTCCCAAAGGAAGGTGACAGCCGGTGTTCCTGCCCCGCTCTCAATGCGATGGCCAACCACGGTGTGTATCTCAATCTCGACGTTTCTTATTGTGGATAATCAGCTGATAGGAACGTTCTCACAGGTATCCTTCCACGCGATGGAAAGAACATCTCGTTCAAAGAAATAGGACCCCTCATCAACAAGACATACAATTTTGCTCCTACCTTCTGCTTCTTTGTGCCTAACTATGCCGCCAACATGTTGAAGAAGAACTATAATACGGACACGTTTGACCTTGCTGAATTGGACCTCCATAATGCGATTGAACACGATGCCTCCCTTGTTCGTGAGTTCTCACGTCTTATTCAAGTTACGAGTGGCCGTGTGAGACTGAGCCTCTGTCTTCTTCAAGGTCGAGATCTACATTTCGAACCGAACCAGGCCACAATACATGTACCGTACGTGAAGGAGCTGCTTGAGTCTGCTACAGGAAAGGATGCCGATGGAAATGAGGTCCTCACGATTGCCGACCTCTCTCGTATCTTGTCGAAACGTCGCGCCGAATCCCGAGATGAAAATCCCAAGTTTTCTCTCGATAAGATTCACAAGGCATTTGGGAGCTCAAAGCACGTTCGTTTTTTGTACCCCCGAGGCCTGGACTGATATATGTCCTTAGCTCTTCGACACTGCTCACCATCTTCGGTGGCCGTATCAAGGATCTAGAGACCATTTTGCTCGAAGAGCGCCTCCCCGACGGCTGGGAGTCTAGGATTAGGGAAAACCAAGGTTTGACTCTTCTCACCTTCAACAAGACTGTTGCAAAGGTGGAGAAAGGGGTTGACGAGTCGAAATTTGCTCGGAAGACAGGTACTACTACGGAGGAACCCAGGAACTGAGGAAGTCCAAAAGCCGACTGAAGAGACTTTATGATCTGGATATCAGGATGATACGAACTAACTCCATGACATTTTACTAGTTTTTTGTCAGAAATACCGACAGCCTTTGAATGCGTCACTCAGGATTGCGACATAAACTCCATCACTCTTTGAAACAGGTGAAGCCCCCCTTTCCCCTCCTAAGTGAAATAAAGTGTCGAACTCTGTTCTTTTGCTCCCCCGTGTTGGACTCGGATATGACAAAGCTTAAGGCGACAGATCGCTCGCCTCAGGTTCAAAAATTATTTACTATTTTGGTAGACTCTGCTTCCTTTAAATGCTTTCCAACCTTCTCCAGGAGCATATGGTTGTGTTTGTTCAACCAGATCAACGCTGGGCAAACCTTATCAAAATTCGAGGCTTGCCAATCATCATATGACATTGAAACGGCTGTCATCTTATACTTAAGTGGAAGAATCTTTTTCACATTTTCATCAACTTCTTTCCCACATTGGACCGAGGCCATGGCCATGGTGACGTTTGAGTATCCTGCCGAGTCTCATTTTTTAATGTAATACTTGCTGGAAAGATCCACTGTGTAGCTCGTGCGCATGGCAAGTACACAGCCCATTATTTCAAGTTGTAATTTACTAAGGCGTCGCTCGTTATCTGCTCAGTTTACGATCCTATTCCATTTGTCGCCTCCTTGGTACTCGCCTGCGGATTTAAATATTTAAGGTTTCTCAGCTCGTAATTCGGAGTGGACTTTTACGGCATGGAACCCCTAAAGAAGCAAATTTGGATGGAATCCCACCATTTGTAAAGCTAAGTATCCTTGCAAATTCCAACCTGTCTCAACGTCCTACGTGTATCGTGTGCGTCATCGCCTTCAACAAATCTTTTCGTAGAGACAATCGGCCGCGTTCTCTACACAAGCTCCCTACTCTCCAACTATCATGGATCCCGTCGAACTTTTTGACTTGACGTCCCGCAAAATCGCCAACAAGCTCACTCCCATCTGCTCACTCCCTTCAGAGCTGCTGACCAAGATCTTTAAATTTGGTCAGGAGTTACAATGGGAAGACAATGAACTAGCTGATCCCCCGACTTCGCAGTTGGTGGCCAACAAATCATTCGAAGTCCTCGTAACTCATGTCGGCTCGCACTTCCGCGAGATCGCAATTGGGACACCTCAGCTCTGGTCGGACATCACTATATCCTCCCGTATCTCCAGCGCAGAGTTGGAAACATATTTGGTGAGGACCAGTGGATGCGCATTGGATGTGCGTATAGAAACTGGCCCTTCCATCTCAATGAGCCCACTCATGATCGTACAAATTGACACAATTCTTCTTCATTCGAATCGATACCGGCAGCTGGTCATCAACTGCGTTTCTGAATCGTCCGCGCAACTGGTCGTCCAGCGTTTCAGCAGCGTCGCCATGCCCGATTTAAAACACTTTTCCATTGCAATCGATACTGTGGAGGGCCTTTTTCCACCTGATGGTAGAAAGCCCTTTGGCGCCGAAACGCCATATCTTTCCTTTGTGCGGTTACGAGGTCTTGCGCTCGTGCTCTTCTGCTTGCAGCACCAGAACATTACAACACTTCACTTGGATCAGACAGTATTCACACCGATCTTATATTCCACCTTTCGACAAGCAATCATCTCATCATCTGTATTACAAAATCTATCGCTATATGGAGACCTGTTCAGTTCAGTGACGACATCATGGACAGCGCTAGCAATCGGGGACCCTATCGATATTCCGACGTTGCGCCGCCTCCGAATAAGCGGTGTCGGCGGAGATATATATAGTGGAATTCTTCAGGGAATTACAGCAGGTTCCCTCACCTCAATTGTTATGAAAAACCTCAAACAATATGACCTTCAACCCTTCATGGCTTCGCCTTTCAGTTCAATCAAGTTCCCTCTGCTGCGCGAGCTTGTGTTAATTGATCCAGATATGACAAGTGATGAATATATTCAACTATTCTACGCATTTCCGACAACGACTTCATTCGCCGTCTATCACAGAGAGACAGCAGATGTTCTCCGCCTACTAGCTGACGATCCTATTGATGGCTTCATTCCCTGGCCAGAACTGCACACTCTTTCGCTGATAGTGGACGAAAATGATGATCATGTAGTCGCAGATATAGTACGGCGACGCCAGGCCATTGGGTGTCCACTTAAAAGGATGAGACTAGGCACTACGGAACTGCTTTCTTCGATACCACACTTCAGCTGGCTTCAGGGCCACGTCATTGTGGAGGGTTTCGTAATGTTTGATGCTTGGCCAGAGGCAGATTTCAGGGACCTCGAGGATACACTGTTTCAATAATTGCCAAGTAGTCGCAAATATGTCGTTCCCAGAAAACCTAGCAGGAAGTATGGTCAAGTGTTGGACTTGCCAGGTGACAGAAGGTTATGTCTGGAGCTGAGAACACCATCAACATCATGATAATCGTAGATGAAGTCTTTCTGATGAGAAGGCATATTTGGATGAATGCGACAGGATATCGGGGTACTTCAGGATGTTTCTTCGTCATATGCTCTCGAATGCACGAATTTGGTTTGGGAGCTTTTGCGCTACCTGCCGTAAGAGAGTCCTGACCGGAATGGAAGGAGGCTGAGAGTACTTTGGCCTTGTGGGATTTGTTCGAAATAACGCAACCCTCTCGCCAACCACTCGGTACCCTTTTCGGCCGAAATGTGGAGTACCATGCTAGCAGGTCGACAAAAGATGGTGCGAGATTCTCACCTTCATCCAGAGTAGGCCTTATAAAGCCACGATTCAAGAATACCAGTTGCTTCAACATCTCACCCAAGCCGTTAATCGGAGAATGTGTTACATGCGATTCCTCTACAATAGATACTCATGCAACCATCAAGTCCTTACAAATCGGGAGAGGGTGAGTCACTTACAAGAAAGTTGCAAGCTTCTAGGCCGTACTGAAGCATGAATCGCGCTAGGTGGATTGTCACGGTCGGACCTGCATTAGCAGCTCATTCCATACAAAAGAACAGCATGACTGCAAGAGAACCTGCCCGCGATTGTGAGTGGCATCACCATATTGAGACTGATCCATGTCATTGAACGATTTAATCAGTCGTATGGAAGAGACGCCGGTCATCAGTCAGGTACTCGAGTCCAAGTGTCCGACATGCATTTACGGTCTCCGTTGAAATGCTTAAAGACGACAAGTCATTCTCGGCGAGTCACATGTGTACACCAATAGTGCGCCACATTAGGTTGGCCTTGTAAAGGAGTTCTGATCCCTGAACAACTCTGCATCCATATCAGTGATATAGTCGACTGCCATGAGTTGTCGTTGGTTCAGTATCCGCCCGTGGAACGATAAAGCGTTAAGACACGTGGAGGCTAGATGAGTTGGGCTATCATGGAGAGATACAGGCCGACTCTGACTTTCTCTCACTCCAACTTTGATGCATATATGAAGTAAAAGCCACCGAAGAAACGATAGAAGTGTGAAACCTAATTTTGGAACAAATGCCGTTAGAGTATCACCAACCTATGAGAATGAGGGCAATGACAAAATTATTATTTCTGACCCGTACTCTGCAGAGTCTTTGGTCGATCGGTTGGTTGTGAGTACCGGCATGGATAAACGCATAGACATTCCGAGTCCCTCCATGGATAAATCACAAGTCTCTCGAGTGGGTGCTTGGAGGTGTTCGAATTTTTTTTTTAAAAAAAAAGCGTCGGG
Organism: Termitomyces sp. K1Ag; assembly: GCA_017657315.1. Lineage (NCBI taxonomy): Eukaryota > Fungi > Basidiomycota > Agaricomycetes > Agaricales > Lyophyllaceae > Termitomyces > Termitomyces sp. K1Ag. Next base: position 29,829 of record JAGGAR010000029.1, on the reverse strand, counting down.
TTGTTTCGAAAATGCAACACTGTCCGCTTATGTAAGTAAGTACGGGTCCTCAGCGCAGATGGGAGGAGGTTAGCGCAAAGTAGTTTTTTGAGACAGTCAGAGAATTGGATGATGAGGGTTTTTAGATGCATTTTGTACTTATGTAAAATAACATTTCTTCGGGGATATGACGCATCTTTCCAAATTAGGATTAACGGAACAATCCGATACCTATTTTTAGAGAATTTCGATGGAGGGAACGGTTACCGGGCTACTTACATGCATATTGTACTTAACTATGTAGTAGTCCCGCACTCTGAATGATGTCGATGATTGATCAATCCATCAGAACACGGATCCGGGATGATCTGCTTGATCTGAATCGCCGAATACTTTCATCTCGGTGGCGTTCATGGGCTCAGACGTTGAGGTATGGCTTCGACGAGGTTTATAGCATCCCGAGATGTCACTTTATCTTAAATTATCATTGTCCAGCTCTGATATAGGAACATCGAGAAAAAAATAAATCTGTACATATTTGGTCTTCACTACTTATCATTATCTGATAAGAAAAGTACTATTTCGTTCTTCACTACTGAGCGTTGATAGCAAGAGGCTATCCTTCGATTTTTTGCTTTAGGGGCTGAAGTAGCAATTGAATGGTTTGCAATGACTATAAATATCATCCTCGTAACAGCCGCTACTAATTTTATGTCATTATTTACGAATTTGACTCTGCAGGCGGCGATTGGGACGGACATTTATTGCGATACTGCTCAAGATCGAGCGGCCACTCGAGCGGATCTCCACATGGCCCTGGTTCTCGAGATCGATTTCGTTACTTGAGCTTCCTTTGGACGTTCAATTTACAATCCTGACCTAGAACATGACGTGAGCATCTTGGTTATACTCAGGCCTATGCTATAAAGTTGCGGGAGTCGGGACGTCTCTCGACCCACATTCGAGCTACTTACTATGGATCTCAATGTAAGCCCTCAGGATCTTGCGGCTCTATACCCACTAGCTGGCAGAAAAGTACGATTTGAAACCTTGCAGGTATGGACCTCTTCTCATAGTTGATATAATAATTATTAACTCGAGCATCGCATTAGTTGCATGGGGGAACGCCATTCATAGATCCAACGACGAATGCGAAGGGCATTCCCATCTATCAAGCAGCTGCTTTTACCTTTGACTCTGTAGCTCAACTTCGGGAGCGATTCAGTGTTGCTACTGGGGGAAAGTCAAATCTCTACACGTGCGTTATCCCCATCACAACAGAGTAGTGCTGACCATCCATGCAGACGCATGGGAAACCCAACTGTCGAAGCTTTTGAAAGGCGAGTAGCGGTCCTGGAAGGCGGGATCGCTGCCGTTGCAGTCTCCTCAGGACAAGCTGCGCAATTCATAACCTTGACGACCCTCGCACGAGCTGGAGACAACATTGTAGGTTAGTCAGTAGTGTTATTCGTAATCAAATTCTGCACATGTGCTAAGAGACTTTGCAGCCTCTTCATTTCTCTATGGCGGAACCATCCATCAATTTAGGATCCTCCTGGAGCGATACGGCGTCACCGTCAAGTTTGCCAAGGGTAATGACCCAGCGTCGATGGAGTCGCTAATCGACGACAAGACCAAGGCTATTTACTGTGAGACGATCAGTAATCCACGCTTCAACGTGCCGGACATACCCGCTATCGCTGAAGTTGCGCGTCGTTATGGGATCCCACTTGTCGTCGATAACACTTTCGGTGCATGTGGGTTCATTGCCAGGCCTCTAGAACTGGGTGCGGATATCCTCGTTGAATCTGCGACAAAGGTCTGTTCTCTTTGGCATGTAAGTCTCCCCGCTAGTACTCATGATTCACAGTGGATCGGAGGACATGGGACGACAATTGGGGGTGTCATCGTCGATGGTGGCCGATTTGACTGGAGCAAATCAACGAGGTTCCCTGCTTTCAATACTGTATTTGAGAGTAATAGCTCCCGATTCGGCATTGACGCCCTGGTCGGGCATACGTACTACGAGGTACTTCAGTGCTGTTCAATTGTTTCGCGTATTTGACGCTAGCTTCCATCAAACTCGGACAGGTCCTCAAAGAGAAATCTTTGACTACCAAGATCAGACTCGAAATTCTTCGCGATCTTGGTGCCTGTCTTGCTCCGCAGTCTGCTTGGCTCCTGATCCAAGGCCGTAAGTGATGATTTCACTCTTATCATTCGTCTCAAAACCGAATTCCTACCTATAGTAGAGACACTCTCGCTTCGCGTTGAGCGGCACCTCTCCAATGCCTTGGCGCTTGCGAGGTACCTCGAATCCCACCCGAAGGTCGCATGGGTTTCCTATCCTGGTCTTCCATCACATGAGGACCACGAGATTGCGAAGCGACTTCTCAAAGGATTCGGCTGCGTGCTGAGCTTCGGTGTCAAGGGTGGCCGCGGAGATATTATTGTGGACAACTTGAAGCTTCACTCCCATCTGGCCAACCTTGGAGATGTCCACTCTCTAATTATACAACCGGCTTCTGTGACTCATGGTCAGTTGACAGAGGAGGAGCGTCTTGCTGCCGGTGTTCCGCAAGACATGCTACGGGTCAGTGTCGGCACAGAGCATATCGGTGAATCACCATTCATTGTTTCTTGGTGATCGATAACTGAATCACAACACTTGAGTAGACGATATCATAGAAGACTACGAAGTTGCTTTTTCGTATCTCGATGTGTAAGACTAGTAGCGGGAGGAAAAGTCGGATTTCGGATCTCTTTGTTTGTCAGATTAGTTGGAATTCAATAGATTCAACTCAGCTTTGTCCCCTTTCTTCTGCCTTAACGACGTTAGGCACCAATTCATTCCTTTTTTCATGGTCTCTGCCAATAACCTCAATCTCGATGTCTTAGAACTCATTTGCTCTTTCCTCAATAACAATGATCTCGCCGCAGCTGCACTAGTCAGCAAGTCCTTTCTGGCTGGAGCCATTCCTACGCTTTACAGAACTCTTTCTTTCCGAGTTCACCATGCGAAGCGTTATCCAAGTGTAAGGAGCGAACAAGAGTTATATTCTCTTACTATGAACAATTTTTATCGCAGGTCTCCACATCATTTGCGACGATTCTGACGCATCCAAATTTAGCAATCCACGTTCGCAATATTGGTATGTACACCGCAGTTTCTTTCAAGAGTAATTAATCATATAAGAGGCCAGATATCCGCGTTACGCCTCTTCTAATGAACAAAGCTCACCCAGACTTTGTTCAAGAATGTACACGCACTTTGGAACTCTGCAACAACCTCCGATCTTTTGTGTATCAATCAAACTCCGTAGCAATTCCCGCCATTCTGCCCATGCTGCAGGGCAAAGAGGGCCTCAAGAAGTTTAGGATCAACGCACAACTATCGACGACCCAAGCTTCAATGTTGCTCAAGCTCAAGAACGTGGAGAGATTGGAGTTGGATAGCGCGTCATGGGAGGTTTTGGATATTCTTCCTAGATGGACGGAGGCGATACAGAACACTTTGACGAGCCTGACCCTATCCGTAAGTTCACCCCCTTTTCCTGTTCCTCCGAAATTTATCATCCTAGATGTCGATGGATCTGAATTCCCAAGTTCTCGAAATGACGTTGAAGCACCTTCCTCGACTACAGGGCTTGCACGTAGTATGCCCTAACGTTGACCACACGGAGATACTGAAGCTCCTCACATACACACCGGTCTTGGAGAGCCTCGCTTTTACAGTCACAGTTAGTCGGCACTCTCACCTGCAACCCATCGTAACTGACCACATCCTCTAGGAAACGACCCAGCCCCCTGATAATCTTTCGCCAACGCCTACCCTCGTCCACCTCCGTCACCTGGCTCTCGATGTACGATCGGGATTCACCGCAAGTCCATCCACCCCTGCGATGCTCCTCAGTGTCCTCACAACCCTCAAAACGGCGTTTGTTTCCCTCACGTCCATCACACTTAGGATCCGAGAACTTACTACCGAGGCTGGTCATGCCCTTATGCTCAAGCTCGTTGAGGATCATGCTGCTACCCTTCGTCGACTCACCTTCGTCGCCTCGGGCGTCGAGATGCGCAGTATCTCAGCGGTATGCCAGAAGTGTCAGTCTCTGGAAGTGTTGAGTATGCCGTTGCCTATGAAGGAAATCGTACGTTTATTTCCATTTGTGACGTCATAATAATTGATTTGACAATCCCAGTTGGCGTTCGCCAATGTACTCGCCTCTTCTCCGACCTTACATACCTTGGTTGACGGAGACGGACATATCGCACATGGGTCGCGACCTGCTCTCAATATCAAGAATGTTGGATTGCTCATGCAACGAGTGCCGACTCTCACACGCATCGTTGATGACAAGCGGCTTTGGACTGTATGTTTTCTGTTGACTTTCGTATGTGATCAATTGCTGAAGTTCATCACGTAGGGACAACGAGATGTTCGTGGACAGCTGAGGGTAACGCTGGAGCGCCAATCTGTCGAGCCAAGTGCTCAGTGGTTCATGCCACCGCATTAGGCAACGACCGTGAGGCTTTGTCTTATGTGCTAAGTAGATATGATATTGCATGAAGCAAAGGGGCTCCGGTTCTAGTTCCGTCTTTGTGTCCTTCGTCCCACCCTATGTCACACGGAAAGTGACGAAGTGTTATCATCTATTGTACAATTACGAGATTCGGTGGCATTGATGAATTGGTAATATATATGTCTGATTCTAAGCATCGCAATCATATTTTGAAGTATGCATTTCCCGCCACAGTACTACTGTGTGTGGGTACAAATCCGCCTCACTTGGACCAATATTCAATCATCCTAACATATAGCAATTTTAATAAAGACTTGTGAGTAATAGTCGACTACTTTGGCGCTGGGAACACAACATTCAAGTCCTAGCTGGGAACGAGCAGGGAAGACTCGGACTCGCAGTGGGTGATCCGAGCCCCTTGTGACGCATGATATTCGAATTCAGACACGCCGTCGCCGTGGCGCGGGTCAGCACGCGCACTGCTTTTCCACAAGGATGACGAGTTCATCCCTCTTGAGTGACCTAGAAGAAAGTCAAATCATGAGCATCGAAAGTGCCATCAGAAGGAAGGCACTCAACATGAGGTCTGCGGTCTCGTAGGTGGCGCCAGAAGCAGGAGTGGTCATGGCGGCTGTGAGTGAGCTGGAATTCAAGACACGATGTTTGAGACTTGAGTGGCGCTCGAGCGCACGGTGGTCTTCGTCGCAAGCTGGCTTGCCCGCGTTCGGTGTGGCGGTCCGGGATGTCCAAAGCAGGACAGAAAAGAATTGTGCAAAACGAGGCGCCAGTCGTCAAGCTTCAATTTTGGCCCAAAGCTAAGCCGCGAACGAGGGAGAAAAACCGCCGATTAGCGTCGAACGAGCGTATATGAGCGCGTCAGGAAACTCATACATCGCGCAAATTGGAGAACCGATCCACGCGCGCCAATAACCAGGCGCACGTGACGTTACCAGTCCGGCAACTTGAACCTGCTCCGTTCTGCTTGGGATCCAACTCTGTCCAAATCTTGCTATCAAATGTCAGATACATGTCCTAGCACTAATGTACAAGAGTTCCGAAAAGTTCTACAAGCTTCGCAGCATATTGTGGTTGTAGCCGGCGCGGGGCTGTCTGCCGCTTCGGGTATGTATCTCTGTCATGATACCTTGCAATAGTACGATCCATTGTTGTGCTGCACCGCCTTTCTGAGTGTCCAAGACTGACCTTCACATTTACAGGGATACCCACATTCAGAGACGGTGGCGGAATGTGGCGATCACTTGATGTTACTACTTTGGCGACACCTGAAGCTTTTGAGGAGAACCCATCCCTTGTTTGGCAGTTCTACCATTATCGTAGAAACAAGCAAGTATCCCATTGTCACTGGAAGCGGCAGGAACATTGAATAGTACTCTGAATATTAGGGCACTTACTGCGAAACCAAATAATGCTCACAAGCTACTTGCAAAAATGTCAATTCCGAACTTCCTCAAAACCATCGCGCCAAAAGCAGAGTCCTATCACGTTGTCACTCAGAACGTAGATAGGCTTTCTATCATGGCACTCGAGTCGCTCTCGAATAACCTTGGAAACAAAAAATTATACGCTGATCGCCCGCGCACAGAATCTGTGTTGGAGATGCACGGCAGAATCTTCGATGTCAAATGCACTTCTTGCAGCTGGTGCGCTGAGGACCGGTCAAATCCTTTGTGTCCTGCTTTGGGAGAAGCAGATGCCCACCTTGAAAGCTACCAGGATGCTGGATCGAAGTCCAACGATATTCCTGAAGCTGATCTCCCGCGCTGCCCCCAGTGTGGCGCTCTTGGACGTCCTGGCGTGGTATGGTTCGGGGAGGAGCCACTGTATATGGACTATATAGACAACTTGATACTCCAGGCAGATTTGTGCATCATTATTGGGACATCTTTGACGGTGGTTCATCTTGAACTCTAGAGCGCACAGCCAATTCTAATATATGGTCACATCCTCAGGTACAACCCGCAAGTTCTTATATGTACGAAGTCCAGGACAATGGAGGAAAGGCCGCCATCTTCAATTTGGATCCGACAGAGTTGGATGAAGAGGCTGATTTTCTGTTCAGAGGGCCATGTGAGGTGGAATTGCTTCGCGTGCTCGGAGTGGAGCCGGACTCAATCTGACCACGACATCCTCACTCGGCGATTTGATCAAATCACGATCCTTCCTGAATCCGCAACATGATTGAACATGGACACTGTTTAAACAACCGTCCACCATGGTAGATCATTCCAGATCTTGTCACTTTTACTTCGATAGACACGTTAATCTGTCTTCATGGAAACTCGATTTATCAACTTGTTTTACTTCACCGTACTTTACTTGTGACAGCCTTGACAGATCATTGTATCATACTGAACTACAGGGGTCTGAGGAGAAACGCTCGGTAGGATTTGTCTGGAATGGGGTTCCTAAGGTCGTATTCATGTCTACCTCTGTTTTCTGCCAGTCTAACGTTTGCATCAGGCGGATCAAGCTCCTATATGTTTTTTGTTGGACAGACCTGTATTGAGAATGCCAACCGGGATGGAAACTTGAGAGACGGCGCTGAGTTTCTCAGACAATGCCTCCCTGCTATTTAGCGACGCAAGGAGGCTATTGAGGAACACTGGTTTTTATAAAGATCAGGCAGTTATGCAGGACAGTCAAGAATGTGGGATTGATCCTTACATTTGCTGAGTGAGAAGAATATTGCCATGTACGCAAAATTATTGGGCCAGACGGTATATGCGATGAGGCAGGCCATGGAACAGAAACTAACCAATCATCCACCATGAACATGATGAACAGAGCCCACGAATAAGAGACCTAGTAGTAACGTACGTTGTAAGGAGAGCTGGTTAATTTTGTTGTCACTGATGCCAGCAACAAGTCAAAAAGTAGATACAACACACCTGTCTTGATGGAGTACACCATGAGCATTCTGACAAGTGAGTTGCTTCTTGAAATGAAATCAAATGAGCCGTTGGAGAACCTGGTTAACAATCCATGGAAATTTACTTTTTGAACCCAGTGCGGCGTCGCCACAAGTTAATGCACAGGAAGGTTGCGATAAGCATGTCAGATACTATTCCACTTCCTAATCCTACGTAGGCCAGGTACTGGCAGAATGTAGGAAAGGAGATCCAATGCCTGTGTTTATTTGACTCACTGATATTCTGAAGAAATATGCTATGGTCCCTGCAATGTACCTGTGATACAATATATATGAGCATTATGTACACTACATGAACTATCAGCACCTACGCGCGTGTGCCAAATGCTTTATGGCGATAGTAATTTAGTTAAGTTGACATGCATAAAAGAAAAACTGATTTCACCAGACCCGCATGCTGGGAAGTGCAGTTATTGCATGCAGACATTTGAGTTTTTAAGAGATCGCACCAAATCCAAGAAGAGAAAATAAAGCCTGTTTTGAATCAGGTCATTTGAAAAGGGGATAAGGGCTTAAAGCCTACAATGCAAGTGGCAAATAGGTTGTTTTTACCAGACACTATGCAAGGGACCTCATCACGATGAAGCTCTAGTAATCAAGGCAAATCCACATACTAAGCCAGACGCGGCGCCCAAAAATCCTGAAACTCGATGAGGTTCATTTTTGGATGAGATTGCGCCACGGCGCACCATCTGATAATTAAATCCGTAGTATTCTACACAAAAGTCTCAGCATGCTTGTCTCAACATTGACTAGAATTTTACCGAGATATACAGTACCCCCTGCCAGGTTGGGTACATTAAATGGTGTTTCTATCTCCAGGGAACTAATGGTACCCACAATCAAGCTCCTGTAGGCATAGTATTTAGAGCGTGACTATATATATAATTATAATATTAGGAGTTCAAGACTTACCAAACCGGTGAGACAAGAGCGAAGTAATTTCCAAAGTTCAGAATCGTGTAGAAGTACAAGGAATGAATGATTAGAGCCAAATGGAAGGTGTCCATTATCCTAATGTATAAATTTCGTAACTTGGTTTGAGGAGAGTGTGCATGGAGAGTCTCCATACCAAAGGAAAAATACCTGTTAACCATGATGAGTTGAAACAGCACAAGGTTGCAGACGTGAAACGTACTACTATCTTTAACCATTGCCCGTCCCTTCGATCCTTCATGAAGTACATGTAGGACTGGACACATGCTATACCGTAAAGGCTAGATAATAAAATTAGTGGAGGTAACGCTTCAGTAATTCGTTGAAAGTATACATTCCGGCAATGGTTCCACCTATGAAAATGGCCCCCAGCGTGCCATTCAGGGAATTTAGAGGATTAAAAGTGTGCGACATTGTCGTCAAAGGTTGTGCAAGCACTGCTGCATCAATGTAGAGAAGAAGGAAAATGAGGTTGCTGTCATTCCAGGTCAGTTCCTTATATTGGGAACTTTGTTGAATCAGAATTCAGATAGAACATCCTTTAGAAGTCATTTTCTCGGTAGATGAACTTTGATATAGGATCTAAACGAAGGATGATGGGACCCTGCTCTGATAATATTCTTGCAGCATCATGATTCAGCGGAGTTCGTAGCCTTTCTGCTGATACCGAATGACGAATCGGGTGTGTAACTTCTCAACGTACCAACAGTGTACACTTGAGTGACGATTTTGCTATTTGCCAAGAAATACATCTTCTAGCATAAAGACATTTCCTTGAGTGTAAGTTATGGGATAGAGGATAAGACGGCATTACAAGGACTGGAGCCCATATACAGTTACTAAAGGTAGAAATCAAGGGAGTAGGTGTCATGCCAGTGACTACCTGACTACCATACCAGTTTGCAGGAACTTTAATTAGAGGTTGACAGATTCAGGAGAGTGAAGTTCAATCATGATTGTGATAAGATGCTGTGGGTGCTGTGTATGGTCATATCCGATTGGGATGGCTGCCAGATCATACCTGTCCCTCGCAGAGACCATTCTAATGTTCAGCATTCAAAATGATCAAAAAGCCAGGTTGGTGCCTCTGCTTGGTTGACTTGATGGCAAGGCGGTGGTAGAGAGATTAGGTAGTGGCTGTGTAATCATAACTTTGATATTTCTTCCATTCTGAGGTCGTCTAGATTCATGGATTAATGGGTCGATACTCATGGTGTCCCAGGCTGCCACCTTGAAACAAGATCAAGAGCTCGTGAGTCTGTCATGGTGATCTAAGGTGATCATTTTGGGATATTTTCATTGATCAGACTGAGATCGTCTTCTATCTGTGATATCGATGCGAGCAGCAGTGCAGAAAACCTGAATCTCATGCTATGAATTTGAAACATCTGTGACGAAGATCCATGGGAGGGAATTGTGGTCACGAAACAGGTGAAGTCTGTCACCCGATAGAAGAAAGCCTGAAAACCCCAGGAAGAACGCTTAGTGGCCACGCCGACTATTTGGAAAACAGAATAATGCCATTTTTGCTCATGTCAATGAACGCTTACGGCAGGCAAAATTCAGGGGTCAAGCAACAAGTCGCCAGGTCCCTTGTTCATCGGAACGTATCAGAGCACTTCGTAAGGAAATTGGAATTAGCGCACCTTGATAACCTCGTCAGTCTGACAGATTAAAAACGCACTGAGACGCTGCAATAGGAAAGTCAAAATCTAGTCATCAAAGCGCTATCAATTTCGACAATCTTGTATGATATCCAGCAAGTTTCCAGCAACGTGCTGGAATGGAGGAGCCGCAACAGAAGAATGCAGATCCCAAAGATATTTAGTAGAAGAATCTGGAGGTTTAAGTAATATCCCTTCCTGGGAGTCGGGAGGTCACAGATCGGTCCGTAAAGTCAAGAAAGGATAAAAGCAATCAGTAATTGTCGTTTCGTCATAGATATACCGCAAGTAAAACTTTCCCTCGGTGCTGACAAGGGTTTCATCGTTGGACGTGTCGGTACCGAGGCAGCACCCAAGACCGGCCGATCTCGACGAGCTCGGTCGGTTTTGAACCTGACTATAGAGGGCAACGACTCAAGCAGACCGTCTGGAAGTCTGTCTGCTCGGTCCGACAATCAAAATCAAAAGGAAGTGACAAATTGGAATCTTTGTAAATACAGTCATGTCTCAATCGCGAGTCGGGTCACTGATTCCGAAGAGAGAAGTAAGATTCATTTCTGACGCAAAAGGTATTGGACATACCTATTGGTCTACACCATTCAATGGGACCAAAGCGTTCTTTTTGAGACAATGAAACAGTGCGTCTAGTCTGCGAAGAAATCTGCCCAGATCTCGTCCATATGAAAGATCGCTACGATGTGACCGCCAGAGAACGTCTTGAGACGTGAGTTGGGGTATTTCGACGCGAGATACCGTCCCCACTCAATTGTAGTTGCATCATCATCAGTACCAGCAACGATCAAAACCCTTCGCCCAACCCTATGTTCTTCGTCCAGGCCTCCTAACTCAACACCCCATCCCCAGTCACTGTTGAGTATCTCGGGGGTGCTCAAAAATCCTTCCCAGGTCTTTTCGACACTCCTCCGATTGTTCTCCGCCATCTCCCGAGCCAATTGACCCTCCTCGTACCCGGTCTTATCGCGCCAAGCCTGATACTTCTTCTTCTCCTCTTCCCCCATCTTGTCAAACAAGAACTCACGAATAAAGCCCTCTGCACTCTCTTGACTGGTAAGCTTCGACTGGATGACGAGCTTGGCGAGATGCTGGAGCATGCGGAATGGGATGAAACGAGAAAGCGGTCCAACAGCAATGTAATCCCGCCAGTTCATGCTACGCGTGTAGTCGAATCCTGTTTCTTTGTCTTGAACAAAAGGGGGGAAAGCTCCAAGAAGGAGCATTCCTCTAATGGAGCGACCCTGGGGAAAGACTTCGAACGGGGCACCATAAAGCATCTGTGCTGGTACAGTGCCGAAAGATCCCCCCGAAATATAGAGCTCGAGTTCTGAGGCGTCAGGATGTAGATGAGTGAGTAGGGCAGACATATCTTTAGCTATTGTGATAGGATACGGAGTCCCAGGAGAAGGGGGAGAAGTATTGCCGTAGCCAGGCAAGGTGGGTGCAACGTAGTGTACGCCTTTGGCCTGTAGTGCCGGTGAAAGGCGCCCAACTGTGCCCACGCTCAGAAGGCCTGTCAAAAAAATAACAACGACGGAGCTGGAGGTATTTCCACCGTCGTCGTAGGCCAATGTTCGACCGTCTGGAAGGACCAATAACCTTTCAGTCCTCGAGCTCATGGTTTGTCAATTTCTAAGAGGATCTCGGAATCCTGGGACTTAATAACTGGTCAGATAGTCCGCAGTCCGCAGCAGACCTTGTTGACGCAGTACGTCCTTGGCGTTACCTACACAATGCGCAGTCCCGACAACGTCGAGAAACTGGTTGGAACCTTGAACATAGATGCATGTTTGATGTAGTCACGCGTCAGGCACTGATCAAATCAGCCGTATTTGTGAACGACGTTGATGAGAAACAAACTACACAGCCACTGGCACGTTCATCCGGATCCGATCGCCAAGATCCAGACTTTGTCCAGACATCGACGCAGTTCACTGGGACTCGGATGTTCAAGGTTCTCGAGGACTCTTTGGCTTTAACGTTTGAACCGGACGCTTGAAACTATGTGCCGCTCAATCTGTGTCAACTGCATCTAAATACCTTTGAAGTACCTTTGAAGTCACGGTTACACCGGTCGAATTAGTATGGCCTTCATGGCAGATGATTGCATTGGCATTACTTACCAACCTTCAAACAACTTCCTTACCAGACATCTAACACGTTGTAATCTCTGTCGCCTCAGCCATGACCCCTGTATGTCTGTCAAATGACCTGAAGTGGCCCATCTAACTCGTTGTATCCACGTGGCCGAGAACACGTCCATATATTCTCGATCGGTCTGGCGCACCGTTTCCGTGCTACCCGTTCCCAGGGATTGTGGAGATAGAGCTGTTTCAAACCCATTCATATTCCACGAGGATTGATTGAGCGTAGAGGTATAAGAACTCCCGAAGGTCATTATAGCCACCCTCACCTCAATCGCTATGATCTGCTCCGATTGTCCCTCAGCACCTGTCTCCTTATCTCAATACGGCTTCAGCACGGATGTCGAATTTGACAGGCTGGTCAAAGATAACCATTTTCTTTTCCGTGTCTACACTCCAAAAGCACCATCGCCTTTCGTTGATGATATCGAACCATTCTTTGTAGCTCCCAAATTTAACGAAAGATGGACTCGGTCACCAAAGGAGATCGTAAGGACTCCTTCCGGCTACGAAGGCTCTGATCGTCATGTTGGGACCTACGAGGATGTCGCTACACATATGGATTTTTTGACCAAGTCTTCCTCCCCATACGTATCAACGTCCTTCAGCTTCATCTGGTCCATCTGGGAAGCGCTTCGACGTTACCATCTAGGAGTCAAGAAAGATATTGAGATCGCAGTCATTGACGCTTCTGCAGTTTCCCGAAGAGCTGCAACTGCCGTCCAGCTTTTGCAAATACGTTCCCCTAGGTAAGTTCGCCGTGTTCACAAATCGCAGAGTTCTCAATCAAATGTCATTATAAGCCGAAGGGAAGAGCATTGGAAATGGTTTCGCTATGCTCAAGAATCTCAGTCAGTCTTGATCTATGAGTACATATCGGCGTCAGCTGTCCTTGCCTCGATACCCCTGGTTTCTTTACTTGAAAAACTCCCGTCGTACTTCCTTCGTCGCGATATATCCGAGTCAAGCAAAGGTCCTGGGCTAGCAAGCCTCGCGTGGGACTACACAGAGAAGAAGCGAAATTTCCGCAGGTTTTGTCAGGAGATATCGAATCGCTTTTTGCAATCAAGTGAAGATATCAGACTAGAGGACACGACTGCAGGATCTGTCCGTCTTGCGATGGCTTTCCTGCGCCCTTGGTTCCATCGCTATGTCGTTGATGACTTCCAGACAGCGACAGTCACTCTATGTGCACTTTCTTATAATATCGCGCAGTGGCCAGGTCAATGGTGGGCGCAAGAACATTCGGAGTTATGGAATCTCATTCGCGCAATGGTCCTCTCACTCGCGGAGGAGGTACGCGAAGCAGAAGGCGGTCGCCACTCCGAAGAGGTCGTCCGACTTCAAGGGGTCATTGTTGAATTGGAGGATGCCGTCGAGAAATACAAAAAGGAAATCAAAACAAGGGATACCAGAAGGCCTGCCCGTCTCTTAACCCCTCTCCTGATCCCCCCACCCTTGCATCTTACGCCGCCTGTGTCCACGAAACCGTCCTGTCCCGCTTTCCTCGCGACATCAGATCGGGTTGCCAAACCAGTGAAGACGCCCATAACCCCACCTACATCCCCGATTCGTTCAGTGCTTCGACGCCCTTTCCTTCCTGACTCGGGTTCTTTTCCGATAACAGATCCTGAAAATGCCTCTAATCAAAACTTGCCAGCCGAACGATTACTGATGTCGGCTGCAGCGACACACCTTACTCCCGCTTCCCCTGAATCACCTTACAGTGAAATTACCTTCTTTATTGAACCGCCTTCTTCAGTGGAGCCACAAGGCTCACCTCCGTCTCCTTCAGTACTCGCACATGATCAAGCATCCGTTCATGTGCTTCATGACGCCGTGACTGAGGATAAAGATGATGCACCAGATCAGGACATGGCCGTGATTTGGACACAGCAAAAACGTGCTACGCTACATAAGCCTCCCACAATGGCTGAAACTGCGTCTTGTCTCGTAACAGGATTCTTAATCGGCGCCTTTATTACCTTATGTCTCCTGTCGCCACAGCGCAGGACACTGCTAACACATTTGACATGATTTCCTTCAAAATAAGGGAATAATGCTCCATGGCCGATACTTTGTGCTGATATGCTATTTTGGATTTCAAGTTGGTACATATCGGCGGAACTGTGCATTACTTTGATCCTCTTGGAGCAGAGAAGCATTGATCAAGTTGTATCTAGTCGCCGCTCGTGCTAAGATGCTGTGATAGAATGCCGATTTGTCACAGGAAATAGATTCGTCTGGGACAAGCGTCCATTGAGCGCGCCCACTCATCTTTGTCGCATTCTTAGTCGAGAATACCTGACTACATAAAACAAGGGGAAGTATGAGGTTCAACGTGCACTTACTGGCTTATTGGTATGTTTAACGGGGAAGAGCAAATTCATATTTTCGAAAAAATAACACAATAAGACGGTACTAGCGGTCTTAGTGAATGGACAACTTTCTGCCAAGCATCACGGTTATGTCTCTCTGTCGGGTGAAGTGGCAGATCATCATCTCTCCTGTACTTGTAGAATTCGGAAACATCCAAAGTTTGAAGGTGCGGGAAAACTAATGGGATGATTTCAGAAAGATCCCCGGCTTCGAAAATCGGGGATGTACAAAGATTGAGTTCGCGGAGGTTCGAGAAATGATAGGGGCCGCTGACAAAAAATTTGGGAATGTGGCGGGCATCCACACGTAAGGCCAGTGTTCGTAAGTCCTTGCATGTCTTAGTAAAATCAAGGAGACCTTCAAATGTCAAGGTCGGCTTTGTTTGTAATGTATGATCCATGAGAGAAAGGTGGGTGAGATTCGGCCAGGCAGTAGGGATGCCCTTAAGATCGGCGTCACTCAGCTGAAGAGACAGATTGAATGTGATGTCGAGATGGGTAAGTTTGGGAAGGCGAAGAAGGGTGGAAAGCATGGATCCTGTGAAAGGAATGGGAAGGAGCTCTTCTAATTCGCCAAGCCTCATAAACTTCCAAAGTTCGAGTGATCGCAGGTCGGGCATCTTGAGAATCTTAATAAGAGGTCCGAGCTCCCAATCCCCACCCTCTTCCCATTGCGCAATGGATAATTTTTCAAGGCGGCAAAATGCCGGGCGCGAGAGAAATTCGGTACAGGGAAGGAGAGTATCCGTGAAGATCTTTAAAGACAGAATCTTTGAAAACTCTTCAGGAAGTGCAGTAGTGCCAGAGAACGTTCGCAATTCTTCGGACTCGATTCCAAATATGAGGAGGTTAAGTTTGGGCATTGTGGCAATATGAGCGAGGGCGTCTCGCGTTATGGTAAGATTTGGAATCTTTAGCGTTTCAAGGTTATAGAAGGAGCAGCAAAGAGTGTTGACCCCGACCGGCGAGAAACAACGCAAATTCCAGTCCATATTCTCGCCGAACTCAAAATGCTGCAGAGCGGACACATTCGGAGACAAAACGGCCACCACGTTATTCCACAGTGACTCTTCATCCTCTTCGAAACCCGCAGCGAAAGAGGCTTCTAGATTAAAAGAGCGCATGTTGGGGCCGACCACCAGACGGGCATAAACAGCCTGGCCTTGATAGCTATCCAAACCGACGGTCAAACGCTGGAGTTTGGGCAACAGGGGACCAATGGTGGGCTGTTGCGACAAGAGTACCGAATAGATTACATTATCGATAGTGCCATCATCGACGAAGCCTGAGATAGGTTCACTCAGTTCTTTGATTCGTGATGCGTAGAAAATGACGCGTTCATAGTCCTGGACTTCGGGTGTCCTCCTGAAAGCCTGCAATTCTTAGTCAGCATTCAACGGACAACTTATAGCAACAGGGGCCACTGGGCTTCCCATACCATGTGTTCTCTTTTTTCATCCAGAACGAGAACTTCGGCCGGAAAACATTTCAACAGAGGAAACAAGGAAGATTGAGAGAACCAAAGTACGTCGAGTGCAGGGCTGGAGAACGTTTTGCATGTTCTTGCTAATGAAGCAAGGGTTGATCTATCATAAGAGAGGTCGCTGAAGATATTGACGATGACTTCTTGTATCAACAAGGACCTATGCATGCCGAAGTTAGACTGGTAATGAGCGGACTCGGATGACAACTTTTTATTTGATTCAAGTACGTAATAGATATTCCAAACCGGACTCGGACTCATCCTCCGCCATAATGATATTGCGCCCCACTGCCACTGCTCAACGTTCAACTTCGGGTATTGCAATCCAAGGTTGAGACATCTATTTCCCCCTGCCACCAAATGAGATACTTACTTGATCCTCATCCTTCCAAAGTTATACAATACTTAGTGGATATCCGCCGATAAAAATCTTCCACGACTATAGCTCTAGGAAGTGGACGCCAGCAGAGCAAACGAGCGGTCTTAGCGACCGAATCACTGTCTGCCAAGCCTCACGATTCTCATTTTCTGCATGTTGAAGGTGAACACCATGGCGACCGGGACACTTGTAGAAACGGGAAACATCCAAAATCGACAGCTTTGGGAAAGCCATAGGTATGATCTCAACAAGATCCTTGGGTTCGGAGAGGGGAGATGTACAAAGATCAAGCTTCGATAACTTTGAGGAGGGTAGCGGACCCGTGATGGAGAACTTGGGAATGTTGGTGGCATCCACACGTATTGTCAACATTTCCAAGTTTTTGGAGTTTTCGACGAAGGCAAGGAGCCCACCAAAGGTCAAGCTTGGCGGATCATGTAAGGTATGGTCCGTGAGGGAAAGAGAATTTAGATCTGGCCAAGCGGTGGACATTGCCTTCAAGTCGACGTCGCTGATTTGAATGATCAGGCTGGATGCAATTTCAAGCTGCGAAAGCTTGGACAAGGGAAGGAGGGAGGAGAGCATGGTTTTTGTAAAAGGCATAGGGGAAGCGGGACCGGTATCCTTGGTAATTCCTTGTCAAGTATTTGAAGCTTTAATGATCGTAGATCGGGTGTCTTGAGGCTCCTGAAAAAGGGTTCAAGGGCCCAATCCCCGCCTTCTTCAGCTCGATACACGGCAAATCTTTGGAGTCGTTCGAATGCAGGGCGTGAAAGCAACGCGGTACACGGAGGAAGGTTGTTGGTATAGATCTCCAAGGATACGAGTTTTCTGAACTCTTCAGCTCGAGGAGGAGTATCAACAAATGCCGAGAGTTCTTGTTTAGTGATCCCAAAACCGAGCGTGGTAAGTGTTGGTATTGTCCCAAGGTAGGACAAAACGTCATGCATTATGCCTAGATTACCGATGCTCAAAGTTTCGAGACAATGAAACGAACGGCAAAGAGCCATGACTTCAGCGGTCGAAAATAATCGGAGCGATGGATCTAGATACGCGTCGAACACGAAAGTTCTAAGAATCGACGCATGTGGCCCCAGAACGGCAACGATATTATCCCATGAGTGGACTTCGTCTGCATGGTTTGACCAGCGCTGAGCTATGTCAATAGCGCGCAAATTAGGACCCACTACTAAACGCGCATAAGCAGCTTGGCCATGGAAATCCTCTATATTAATGATTAAACGCCGAAGTCTGGGCAAGAGTGGGCCGACAGTTGATTGTTGGGACACGAGCACCGAGTAGACCACCGCATCAGCTGTACAATCCTGGGTCATGTAAGAGGGGCCTAAGCTTTTGATTCGTGAGGCATATAGAAAGACGCGTTCGTAATCTTGAATTTGAGGTATTGCTCTAAAAGTCTGAAAATATTGGGGTTGTCGTTTAGGACTGAAGGCCGTATACATTAACGGGCAAATATCACGTACCACACTGAACTCGTAGTCCTGAATTATATCCTCTGGAAAGCATTTGACAAGGGGAGCTAAGGACGACTGAGAATGCCACAGAGCGTCGAGAGCTGGGTTGCAGAATAGTTTGCATGTTCTCGCCAAACGAGCAAGAGTTTGAGTGGGTGTGTTCTCCCCATGCGGAGGAGCGATTTGATGGAAGATATTGGCGATGACTTCTTGTATGTGCAGACACCTATGCATGGTGTCGTTTCCTTGAAATGAAACAAAAGTTTTTCGACTTCGGACTCCCGCGGAAGAGCCCCTAAGGAGAATATCTCCGAGGCTAGGTACTTACCAGGGGCCTTATCTGATCATCAAATTGACTGCCACGTTTGTCTACGTCGGGACGTATCCCAGTTTGTATCCTAGCAGTATCCTGTTTGCAATTGTATCCTGCTCCATCTGTTGCCCTGCAATGCCGCTCTCACGTCACGGTATTGCATCCAAGCAGAAACTACCACCGAGTCTCTTGCTGAATGGCTCAGCTATGCTTACTGTCACAGTGCAGCGATTGCTCGGCATCCCTGATGCCGGAGACTAAGGTTGACTAAAGTAAACGCCCGTAGAGGGAACAAGCGGCCGCAACGATTCAACAACCCTCCGCCAATGACGGCCGTTACTTGTTTCACTGGGGTGGAGTGGGGTGTTATTTTGGTGAGGGTACCTGTAAAGGTGAGAAACATCCAACATCAGCAGGTGTGGGAAGGCCATGGGGAGAATTTCAACGAAGCCTTCGGGCTCAGAGATCGGGGATGTACAGAGATTAAGATTAAGCAATTGAGAAGAAGAGATAGGACCGGTGGCGTAAAATTCCGGAATGTGCGTGGCGTCCACACGTATTGTCAACATCTCCAGGTCATTGCATTTCTCAGCAAGAGTGAGAATCCCATCAAAAGTCAAGCTTGGCGTGGTTTGTAAAGTATGATCCGGAAGAGACAAAGAAGTGAGATTCGGCCAAGCAACAGACATCGCCTTTAGGTCGGCATCATTGAGTTCAATGATCAGGTTGAATGTAATTTCAAGATGGGAGAGGTCGGAAAATTGGAGAAGGGAGGAGAGCATAGATCTTGTGAATCGAGTAGGGGAAAGAGCAACGAACTCCGGACCTTCGTAGTCAGGAAATTTATAAAGTTTCAGCGACTTTAGATTGAACGTCCTGAGATTTGTGATGAAGGGTTCAAGATCCCATTCCCCGCCTTCCTCAACTTGACCTATGCATAAATCGAGCAGGCATCTAAAACCCGGACGGGAAAGGAACGTGGTACATGGAGGGAGGTTATCGGTATATATTTCCATGGATACGACATTGTTGAATTCTTCGGCTGATGAGGGAGTGCTTGTGAACACACAGAGTTCTTGGGACGTTATTGCAAATTCAAGCGTCTTGAGTTTGGGCATTGTCGCGATATGTGCCAGAACGTTATGTGTTATGTTAAGGTTGCCGATTGACAAAGTGTGTAGGCTGTGGAACGAGCGGCAAAGATCCATGGCAGCAGCTGTCGAAGGGTGATGCGAATGCCACTCCAGATAACTTCCAAATACAAAGCATTGCAGAGTAGATGCATGAGGACCCAGGACGGCCATAATGTTTTGCCAATGAACTTTCACTCTATAGTCTGGATGGGGTGCATCTAAGTCGATAGACAGCAAATTTGGTCCCACCACAAGACGCGCATAGGCAGCTTGACCATGAAAATCATCCACATCGATGAATAAATGCTGAAGTTTAGGCAAGAGTGGACCGACAATTGGCTGCTGCGAGATCAGCGCTGAGTAGACCACCGGATCGACTTGGTCATAAAAGTTGGTGTACCCGACAGCTAATTTTTTGATTCGCGAGGCGTAGAAGATGACGCGCTCATAGTCTTGAATCTGAGGTAGGTTTTTGAAGCTCTGGATGAATTGTCACTTAGTACTTAGAGACATGTAACAGGTAAAGTGTTGACATTGACAAGCGAACTTCACGTACCACTTTGGTCCCGTTTAGCTGAATGACATGTTCAGGAAAGCACTTAATCAGAGGAACCAACGATGACAGATCCTCCCAGAGGATATTAAGAGCTGGATTGGAGAATGTTTTGCAGGTTCTTGCGAGACGGGCGAGGGTTTTATCACGTATTTGTCGTTTGGTGAATGACGATGGGGTGACTACGATATTGCAAAAAATATTGATGATGACTT
The DNA here is from genome assembly GCA_017657315.1 of Termitomyces sp. K1Ag. NCBI lineage: Eukaryota > Fungi > Basidiomycota > Agaricomycetes > Agaricales > Lyophyllaceae > Termitomyces > Termitomyces sp. K1Ag. Next base: position 9,689 of record JAGGAR010000029.1, on the reverse strand, counting down.
CTTGTATGCGTAGACACCTGTGCATGACGTTTTTGCACAAACGTTTTCTAGGAGTGGAAGTGCATCAAGGAGTTGTCAAGGACAGAAATTTTGACATCTACGCTTTACGTAAGAATCTTAGCAGTTAGTAGAGCCTGAAAAGCATTTTGCGAGTATCTAATACGAATATGTATAGAAATAGCACACTTGTTCTACATAGTTACACGGCGCATTCAAGCGCTGGACGTCTTGGACATACGTAGCCTGAGCACGCCCGATCATAGGGTAGTATATGGATGGCTGAGCGTTGATGGTATAGGTATAACCTCTAGCCTGGTGTAGATATGTCCAGTCCTGATTTCAACCTTTATTTCGGTTTGTGCTCCTTTCCTAACTCTACGTCCTCCATCTTGACGCGCTCGTACGAGCCAGGTTTTTGAGTTTCCTGGTTTTTGACCCAGGTGTAGTATATTGAACCAAATAGAATGGTGGCAATTGATGTAACACGCCCACTAAGTTGTAGGATGAGTGGACGAGCGAAAGGACAATAAAGAAGTTCATACCTTGTTATAACGTCATGGAAGAGCCGCATCCCGAGGAGGGAAGCGGCAACGCCACGGACGGCAGAAGAGACCATGTGAGTGATAGGCGAGGTAACTTTGATAGACAACAAGCTCGCGATGCTCATAAGGAAACCGAGTGCACCCTGTGATAGTGTTCAGCCTCCCTTGTCACTGGATGATAGAGCTGACTTGCCGTGATCAGCGATCCCCACATGAATGTCGCTAGCAATCCCATCGCCCCATCCGCGCCGACAGCTTCACCACCAAAGAAGATCTCCATAATGCCGGATCCTTCACCAACGAGCAAGCAGATGGGCAAAAGTACGATGGCACTCAAAAGATTTGTGTACCATGAAAGGAGGAGAGCACTTCCGTCGACTACTTTGAGACTCTCCTTAATAACGACGGAATGGAGGGCAGTAATTCCAGAGCTGACGACACCGAAGAAGACACCGAGCATGGAGACATGAGTGCCGTCAAGGAAAACGCCAATGAAGAAGCCGATGGTGACAACGCTACATGCAACCAAGATCCGCAGGGATGGTATGGAGCGGAATGCGAAATAAGAAGTTACTATGGTGAAGGGGAGAACCATCCCACGAGCGACTTGATAAAACGAGGCGTCAACATATTTCAACGTGTAATTGCTGAAGCTGCAGACAATGTAAACCTCCTGCACTAGCTAGCAGAAAGACCCTTACCTGAGACCGATGACGTTCAAGGCGACCATTGAAACCAGGCCTTTGCAAACCTTAGGGTCAAACGTCAATCTATCTGGTAGTAACCGTAGCGCGTCCGAGGCGCCAAATAGCGCGACTGCAATTATCAATTGCGTCCATAGGAAGAATAACGGTGCTGATGTCACGTTAAGAACCCATTTGTTACTGAACAGGAACTAAGCACTTCGAAGTAAATGAAGTGGTCGAGCTCACGCCATAACCATCTGCCAACGAAGCATGAGCAAACTTTTCGCAAGTTCCCATGAGTACGAAAACTTACAGACAACGCAGCAACAAGATAAAACACGACGACCCCCGTCTAGAACAGCCGTCAGCAAGTGCCGAGAAACCAGCACATATGGTCATGCGTACCACAAGGCTTCGCGAGGCGGGTTTTTCATTCTGAGACGCCATAGAAGTTGATGGGCGTTTGTACAGTGCAAGTTAACGAAAGGAAGGTAAGTGCTACTGCGAAAGCAGACCCGTGCTGCAAGATTTTAGCTTTATGGCGGAGAAATCGTTGACCCGTTGGCAGAACCCGAGCGGTTAGTGTTGAGAAGGTGTGACTGTCACGGTGACTTTTCCATCACTGCGGATCGGATATGTCTTGTCAACCGATTTTGAGTCTGCCAGTTTTAGGCCGAATTACTTGGGCTTGTACTAATTTTATCCCTACGAAATTGTCTACCGTGATGGTCTAACCCTTTGTGAAAGACGCTGAACTCAGGCTCTTGCGTTCTTAGCTTGCTACGGGCCATCCCCAAGAAATATGGACGGCCCAAATCCGCATTTTGATGGCAGACCTGGTCTGACGGCCGCCACTGCCGGGGTCCAGACGTCCATACAGGACGACTTCGGAAGTATCACTACAATTCTGACTTTCAAGACCGGGACCCCAAGCTACGCAATCCCCCTAGTTTAAAGAGCTCTGCGCGCTTTCTCTAGTTGATATTCAATCTTTGAGGTCGTACTGCAGCTGACCTCAATCCGATTCTCTTCGAGTGGCAATTCTCCAGAACAAAACCCCTCAACTACAGGTTTTTTGGGGTGATTCTCCCACATTTTATGATAGAAGTACATATGACCCATCAGAAACGACATAAATATGTAGACTGGCCATGGGATTGTGCTGGATTTCATCCTTGTTGCTCTCATTATGGCTCTGAGTCTTCCCCTCTCTCTTACTGCGGGTGGAATTGTCTTTATCATCTGGAAAGCTCTATCTTTGCGAAGACGACTGCCATTGCCTCCTGGACCCCCATTCCTCCCACAGGCCAGGATTTGTTCTTCTATGAGCTGGGACAAACGTATGGTAGGAGTCTTCCGGCCTGGTACCTGAAGCCTCTATATGATGAGATTCCAGGGGATGTGATTTACCTCAAGACTCTCAATAAGACATTCATTATTATGAACAGCGTCCAAGCTGCTGTAGACTTGATGGATAGGCAAGGCGCGAGATATGGGACGATCCAGCTTTCCGATATACGACATGTATGTTTTTGCTTTCACCTGCTCCAATGGGGTTTTTCAGTCTTGGCGTTACGGGACTCTTTGCTCTCAGGAATGAGGATGACGAGTACCACGCCCAGCGTAAGATGTCACAGCAGTATTTCGGTAAAGAAAAGTGCAAAGAATATCATGCCATCCCAATTCATGAGGCTCGACTTTTGGCTTACCTTCACTTGAGGACCACGATAAGGCCTTGTTTCGATGCACATCCTTTTCTTTGTACTTGAGTTCAGAGCCCTTATCTTTGAGAACAGATTTGCAGCATCTATCATAATTAACATAACCTTTGGACATTGACCCACGACGACCACCGACCCATACATTCAAATTATCGCAGACTTCTGCGATGTTTTGGGACGAAACGGGCATCCAGGAGGCACTCTGATGGATTTCTTTCCTATTTGTGAGCACTTGTCCATGAACCGTGATGGATCCATATTGACACAATTTGACTCATGTTGTGCTGCATGAGATCTCCATAGATAAAAAGACCTCCGGAGACTCTGTCTCACAGAACTTGAAAACCTCGTCAAATGGTACATGAAGACGACAAGGCAAACAAGCATGGCCAACGAGTCCACCCACCAACTTCAATCTGAGAGAACGCAATCGTTTCGATATCCTTCGAATTCCTCGGGTAAAGGGCAGATTGAGCAACCGACGTTGTCAATACGATTCCTGTTACTGTCCAGCGACATCGATACACTTATCTACGGCACTTGCAAAATCAAGCCGTATAGTCCGAAGACTCTCATTAGCTTTGGGTAAGCGCTGGTTACGTGAGACTCTCATGTATACGAGATGGCTGATGGTGTCGACCCAAAGCGAAAGATTGACGAGGAAAATTCTGAACATCACCGTCAATCAAGGCGAAGCGAGCTCGACTGCTGCTTACTAGGGACTTTCTAGAGCATATCCAAACAGCCCGACCCATGATTCTAACAGGTACCGTATATATCAGGTTCTGTCGTTGGAAATTTGGACCGGAGGGGGGAAACCTGGATTTACGTCACGGTCAATGTACAAGTATGATAATGCGACGTACTTCAAGAGCATGTCTCCATAAGGTCCCATAGCTCTAGAACCACCAAGATGACCCGAAATGACCAGGATCCCATCATTTCCACACCATTTCACTTGTCGAACAGGTCTTCGACTTGGTGCATTGTCACTTTGAAAGTCTGTTGGCACCGCCCAGAGTAAACCGGAGAACGCGAGTAATGCCTAGTGCCCAATGGCAAGGGCGGACTATATGGATGAAAATAAATAAACACGTTATCCGTTGAGCCAATATGTGAACCAAAAATGGGACAGTGAGTTAGTCCTGTTCAGTCTGCTGAGGAAACATATGTCGTGGATGCAAGCAAGCCTGAGGCCGCCTTGTCAAAAATTTTGCCAGGCGCTTCGAACTGATTTTAATATGATCAAATATGTGCGCCGGTGCCGAATTGTCGTGTATGTGTTTCAAACTCTTAATATTACGTTAATAGACTTGGATTAGCATGCTGTCATTCTCAGGCCATTCTCCTCTGCTCCCTGCGTCTGACACCACACTGCTCTAGATGCTGCGACCTCTCACCATTGAACTTCTTCGCTTCGGCGATCAGCTGCCGGAACTCCATCCTCACCAAAAAACCTGACTTTTGCTATGCTATAGATTCATTTCGACTACAGAAATTACATGCGGAAAGGTCACAGAACGAGGTAACGGCAGTCGTGTTCCTCAGGATGAATGCTACTTTCCCCTCCCTCACTTCCGATGTGCATTTGAGGATCGTGGACGCTACTATATCATCATGGATACCGTCTCCGAAATAGAAATGACTGAAGTTACTCTAGCAGAACAGGAGATTTTCTGAACTTTACTTCATTCGAAAAACTCGATGTTCGGCCCCGTTCTCAAACTCGGACGCGAGTTCCCTGACTTTTATGATTCCACGAATCTTGTCAACATGGGACAAACGCTCCAAGTCTTGAATGCTATCCGCTTTTACAAGATGGGTATCCTCCTAACCTATTCACTGTGAGCACATGCTTGAATTCCTTCTGTTCGACGTTTCTGATTCTCGCGACTTCTTCAGGCTATCCAGGATTTTTGCTTCTAGGTGCACAAAACAACTCATGTTTCTCAGGGTTCTGAATATACCTTGCCCTCAAGGATGCCATAGAGTCAATGATTTTACAATGAGGACAAATTCAGGGAAAATTGAGGCTGTGGTAGAGGGTACGTAGATTTTGGCTGTAACAGCCTACGTGATTTCACCCATTGACGAATTTCAAGCGATTAAGAAGCATGGTCCACGTGGTGAACTTGAGACTCTTGTCAAATTGAAAACGAAGCCGGATACGATGTCTACTAGTGGTCTTAACTAAACGCGTGCATAACAGCTTCCATTCTTCCGTCATATCTCTCTCGAGGTCTGGTGCTCAGAGCTGAAATGTCTATCAGAGCTTATTTTTGACATTCGAAATGCATCGGTATTCCTCCTGCAATATGCTCTGAGATGTACATGTCCCAGACTGTCTCTCAATGCAGTCGGAAATGTTTAAAACGGAGTTAGTTTTGGATCTGACTCCGGGCGAGACGGACGGATTATCCGGATTTTCCAATTCCCGGATGTCTTGTTTTACTTGCTGGAGGTTCAGATTCGGAACCAACCAACATGGCTTCAATGACTCTCGTTCTCAGCGTCTTTCTTTTCGGAGCTTCTAGCTAACATTGTTTCATGACGAAATCACTTTTCCTAGGACTTTTCGATGTTCTAGCGGCTGAAGCTCTGCATATCGCGTTTTCGCCTCCTGTTGCAAACGTAGAATTCATTCAGGATGCTCAGTCCACTGTTTGACAGGTTCTTGTACAATCTCGCCTGTGTCCAGTTCCCGGACCAATCAACCAATCGGTTCTGCAAACCTTAGTTGGCGATGTTACCTCATAGATGTTGTCCTTTCGGTCACTGGCACATAAAATGATTAAATAATTCAGACCTAAAATTGACTGCTGGTTTCTCTATATAAGAAGGGCGTTCCAGGTCTCCTTTCGCTACGTCGCACAATGCAGCTCCCCTTGGTTTTGCTCTTACCCCCTCTCTTTGCTCTTCAGGCTGTATTCACTGCCGCCGCGGAAAATTCCACGTCCCATTCCTTTAGTTACACCGGCATCGACGGCCCTCTAGGATGGACTAGGGGGGATGAGAACCCTGAATGTTCCACCGGCACCAACCAATCGCCCATTAACCTCGATTCCATGATCGCCGTCACAGTATCTCAAATCAAGCTCTCCATCCCCGATGCCAGCTTGACTTTCACAAACAACGGGCATACTTTGGTAGCTAACACTGGAGGACACCTTACGGTCGGCCCGGACAAATACCAGCTCGTTCAGTTCCATTTCCATACGCCTGCTGAACATCGAATCGATGATGAATTTTTCCCACTCGAGATGCATTTAGTATTCCAGGCGGCTGGTGCACCACCTACTGATCCCTGTAATGTCGAAATATTCCTGATGTACATGCACCCTACTAACTACAAACCCCTAGTTAAATTGGTCATCGGCGTTATATTTGAAGTGTACCCGTTTTCAACAACGGAGCTTCTCTCAACCCTTGCGCAGAACCTCCCTAAAAACGCTGGGACCTGCGTCATCACCCCCAAGCTCATGTTTGAGCCCCTGATCAAACACATTGAGACACCTGAACTCTTCATTTATAAGGGCTCGCTGACGACGCCACCCTGTTCTGAGGGAATTACCTGGCTCGTCTCGGAGAAGACGATGCATGTGGATGTGGCGACGTATAAGGCGTTCAAAGAGGTCATCAAGTTTAATGCTAGATACGCCCAGAATGCGCCAGGAGAGGAGAATCTCATTACCTTCGCTAAAGATAACTACCCAACTACCGCATAGATACTGTGACCGATGTTTATATTCAGCATTTTGAGCACTGAAGTGTTGGTTTGAAGTTTGATTGCTGATTCAAATCTACCACTATCCAAAACTTCTCTAGTGCAAGTAACAAATGAGATATATATGAATAATGAGGAGCTTGGGATTTTATGAAACAGGTACACCCCCAAGCTCATGTTTAACCCCCTGATCAAACACATTGAGACACATAAACTCTACATTTATCAGGGCTCGCTGACGACGCCACTCTGTTCTGAGGGAATTCCTGGCTCGTCTCGGAGAAGGCGATGCATTGTGAATGTGGCGACGTATAAGGCGTTCAAAGAGGTCATCAAGTTTAATGTTAGATACGATTATTATTACGCCCAGAATGCGCCAGGAGAGGAGAATCTCATTACCTTTGCTAAGGATAACTACCCAACTACTAGTAGTACATAGATAGTACCGATGTTTATATTCAGCATTTTGAGCACTGAAGCGTTGGTTTGAAGTTTGATTGCTGGTTCAAATCTACCACTATCCAAAACTTCTCTAGTACAGGTAACAAATGAGATATATACGAATAATGAGGAGCCCAGGTTACAGGAGCTTGGGATTTTATGACAGGTACTCCGTACAAATCTGAATTACGTGGTGGCAATGTTCCTCGTAACGAAAAGCCAGGAAAACTGACTACGGCTTGATCTGGCCCTTGGTAACGTGCATGAACCTGCCGGGGGTCGTCGGCGTCTTCTCCACTACTGGTCCATAGCTTGCAATGTGCTCTGCCATGTCTTCTGTCGTGTATTTGATTCTGAAGTGCTTGGTTTTCTCCTCACTCTCGTCCCTGCAGCCGAGGCAGAAGAATCCTTGGTCGACCTGCCGGCCAGCATTGAGCAGAACCGGCGCGGAGATGATGGCCATGAATCGCTTAGGTTCCCTGGTGGTTTTGTCCAGCTCTGGAAGACCACATCCCGTCAGACTCTGGACCACTGCCCAGCGATCATAGAGTCGAAGTCGCCTCGGCTGCAAATTCCCTCCCCTCGCAGTCCAAGCAACACAGTACCGCCCGGGCAGGCTCAGGATGCTTGGTGGTTTCGCCAACTCTAAGAGTTTGCGGGAGCTTTTAGCATTACTCTGTGGCTTTGCGTTGGGGGTGAAGAACCTATATGCTTCGCGACTTGTGAGGGGGAGGTATTCCGGCCGCCGGGTGAAACAGAAGTAGCAGACGCGGCGACAGTCTATAAGATAGAGATGGTCGCCAAAGCGATTGCACGTGGAACATCGGCTTGTACAAAGCGTTCTGTAGAGTGTACCGCAGTCAAACGCGTCCGCCTGGATGCTGATAATGGCGCGGATGATGTTAGGGCAATGCTCGATGATTGCGGTGTACTGGCGGACCGAGTTGACGAGCTCCATTGTGTGGCGGCTGAGGCCGCGGAAGCGAGTCAGCGAAGGAATGTCTAGCTGCAGCAGGACCTCGACAAGAAGTTCTAGGGGAAGCCTGTCGAGTTGATTGGGGGCAAAACACGTGGAGATGGGCGTGCAATCGTGTCGCCCATTGTCGAGCGGACATCGTGTTTCCAGCTGCGCATCGTCCAAGGTGTTGTCGTAGATAGTCTGCGTCCGGTACACATATGGCGCGAAATCGGGTGAATTAGGTAGATCCGTTTCCATCGTAGGGCGGCTTTGAGACCAAGCTGCGAGGATTGTAGCAGTTCTGGGGCATGAATTGGATCGACGTTTCAGAGTGAACGCTATTAACCCAGCAGATTCTTCGCAACACGTGCTATCCGGAAGATGTCGACGCTGGACTTGGGCAGATTTCTTCGCCTAGCCCTAGTTCAAGCCATTCAAACAAATTGACTGTGGGCGCGTGAACTTGGCGAAGCAAGTCCAGCGTCGGCATCTTCCGGATAGCACGTGTTGCGAAGATTGATCGGTCATACATATCAGCGAGCAAGCGGTAGAATTCAATACTAATAGTGAATGATGAGCTCGAAGTATGGTTGGACTGGAAGGGCGGAGCGGAGCGAGCGCGAGCGATTGAGGATCAGTGGTACCAGGCTTCTGAGGCCAATATTAGATCCCTGTAGTGGGGTCAAAAATGAGTAGACTGTTAATAAGATCATGATAGCTGCATTGAGGCCTTGAAAATATGTATAGTCTCAACAGAGGGGGAAGAAGGATAGGAAGGAAGGAAGGAAGGCGAAGCCCAGATAATCTTGGCAACCGAGCCTGAAAAGGAAATGTATCGATCGCTGTGATCAACACCGATCATCTACTACTATATATGGGGACAGTTTGATCGCTGTATTCAACAACGATCACGAGATTACGGAGAGCTAATGAGGCGGCGGCGTGGAGGGGCGGGAGGGTATGGTATTCTCATCGAGGTCTGTATTAATAAATTTAACGATATGATAGCCTGCCATTAAGCATATGGTTCGCCAATATTATTCCACCATCTACATTCTACTATCTATCACTCACAAATTACTTCTACTCCGCCCCGGAAACTTGTGTTCTCCAGGCTTTCCTTGAGGGCGTTCATCTCGTCCTCGAGCTCCTGGGGCGAACACTTCTTCGCGGTCTCGAAGTCTACTAAAACCACGTCGTGCCCTTCTCGCACAAGAAAGTTGTATTTGTTGGTGTCGCCAAGCTTGATCCCAAGCTCATGCAATCGCCCTAAGGCCTTCCTGCAACCCTCGAGGTCTCCTGGCCCCGCGGCCCTCGCATCTTGTACCCACTCAACAACGAATCCAACCACGCGCCCGTCTTTCCCCTCAGTAAGATGGCCAAGAAATCTGGGGCCGATACCCCTGTCACAGATCCATTCATAAGCAGTCGTCTCAGTCTTCATGGAGGCGATTTCCCAAGGCCAAACGGCAGTTTTGATAAGAACGGGCTTGCCGTCATTAAGTTCGGGGTGTGTTGAAATGCGAACTCGTTGCCTCATGTGTTCAACTTGTGCGAAATCCAGCTCGTTCAGCTTCACTGGATGCCAGAGGTTTTCCACCCCGGCAAGGGACTCTG